>MJUU01002474.1:157953-191856 GCA_002080025.1 Modiolus philippinarum
AAAAGACAAACGTAGGTTTGCTTATCTCTGATCTTGTTTTGAAGGATTGTTTAATTCAAAATGGGAGATGCTCTGAAATAAATTTAATATTAAAGATATGCCTGGTAAAAGGTTGGGGTCACAACCGTTTTGACAGTTCTCAACTGTTTTGGTATTATGACCAATCTTGTGAATTTCCGCGATAAAATCATTTACAATGGAAGGAGAGGTTTGCGTGCGATTAAACCGGACAACCCGTAATTTCTTTTAAAATGATTGCACCAAGTCATTGCGATTTGGACAATCCGGTACTTCTGGTCAATGTTCGCCTGTTTAACTTTATCACATTGTGTCCTTCCATTTGAATTCGGCCATTTTATAGTACTGTAGTAGCATTTCGGACCGTCCCATCCAAGCTATCGATTTCTCCTTCTTAATGGGGGTACATTGTAATAACAAAATTACCGAACAGAGTTGTCAAGAGCCGAAGTCCATGCGAAAAAAGTCAAATGAGGTAGAAACCAACGAAAAAAATTGTCGACAGCAATGGTCCTGACTTGGTACAGGCATTTCAAAAAAAATGGTGGGTTAAACCGGTCTTATGGCATGCCAAACCTCCCCTTCCATTGCGGTAGTGTCCGGAAGCACCTCAACAGCAATTGCTACTGAAAGTCGTAAACAGTTAAAAGAAATGATCGTCCCAGTACTAAGTAACAAAAGAATCTTGAATCAGAGTTCGGATCGAAACTTCAAATTTTTCCATGAGGGACTGTTATCTATTAAAGAACTTTTTTAATGATCGTATGAGACGGAACTTTTTGATCTTACAATAAAAATCTTTAGATTCCTAAAAAAACACTGTCGTTGGAGTCTAGTACGTATGTTTACAGCTCGTGAATTCACATAGAAATATGTTTGGGAGAATTCCGAATTAGTTGACTGGGATTGTTTGCTTAATTTATCCTTAATCATATTATGTAACCTACTCACACAAGGTAAAACTTTCAATATCATAAAAATATGTATCAAAAATCTTTATAGCTGACTGTGTAGAAACGAATACCACTTTGGCTGACGTCATGGTTTTACCGTTCAAAACAAGGTCAGGTCCCTAAATATTAAGAAATGAAGTGTACCAATATACTTTGAAAAACAGTTCACCGAGTGTATTAAAAATAGATACATACTAGAAATCATGTCATGTGGCCTATATGATTTACGAAAAAATTGCAATTTTAGACACTTCCAACCAAAACAAACTTTTAACTATTGGAAACTTTCATTTATATATTTTGGGTTCAAAATGCATCATCCGGTTACAATTTAATATATTCTGCTGAAGTGAAATATCCAAGTAAATCCTGCAAATTGATTGGTTACCTTGACAGGGGATATGAGACCGTATCCCCGTGGTAGCAAAATTACAATTTTTAAACGCTAGAAAATTACAGCACTTCTAGCAGAATATAAAAGTTATTCGGGCTTCACAGGGGATACGGGTTCATATTCCCTGTCTGTGCCCTATATCCTCTTCGCCTGAAGGCTCAGGGGAAGGGAATATGAACCCGTATCCCCTGTGAAGATTCCCGAATAACATATAATATACCGGACAATTTGTAAAATCTGTAAAATCTTCAAGTCATTGGATCCCAGAGCCAATTTAACAGAAAGATACGTCCCAGTTTTCGGGATTTTTATTTATCAGTTTTGACATTTTTTAAACCTGTGAGCAAAGCTCACTAATATATTTCACACGCTCCCTCATTTGATTCCAGAAGTAAAAAAAAATCAGCAAAAAAGAAATAAAGTCAAATCAATTTTTTAAATACATGTAACTAGTGCACAATGGCAGTATGCACTGAACATTTTGAGAAAGTTTCATTGAATTTCACAAAGTGGTCTAGGAGGAGTTTTCGCCACAAAGTGTGAACCCTTAAAGCGGACGGAATACCAAATGGCCGGACGAACGGACAGCATGATCACTATATACCGCCCGCTAAAGTAGGGGGTATAAAAACAAGGTTTAGAGATGCCCTTAGTAATGAGCTGTTGCAAGTCACACCATATTTAAATATCAAATGTTCATTTCTTCCGTAAATGGTGGTTTACAGTGGGAGATGACCCATGTGAGGTTGATGCACGCGACCTCATCTCACACCGGTAAATGACCAACAAAACGTGTTAATTTTTGTGATACAACAATCGTAACCATGACTAAACGTCATAAAACACCTGACGTCACAATGTACGGAGTACTTAAATGGTGACAACGTTGTTCAAACAGTACAGGTTTCCAGGCGTTTCTTTTCGCTTTTTACGGAAGAAATAGGTACTTGCATAAGATCAAAATTAAAGATCGGGATATCTTTCACTCGTTTAAGAAATTCTACGTCTTTTCCTCTCGTTTCGCCAAGCTCAACTCGAGAAAAGACGAAATTTCTAGCACTTGTGAAAGATATCCCGATCTTTAATCCGATTTTATGCAAGATCCTATTAATCTTCTATTAAATTCTTAAAAATGTTCAACAATTTATGAAAACTTGTAACCTTATTGTAAAAGTTTAGATGTGAAAGAAAGGTTACGTACATTAGTCGTCAAGAGTAGAACGGACGCGTGCAAATCGCACTATTTGAGATATTTATGATGTAGCTACAGTTGCCGTCAAAAAGGGGGAAATAAGTAATAATGAAGTCAAAATCATCCCTTTTATCTTAGTTTTAATTTTACCAATGGCAACGAAGATGATTTGATCGAGAAATGGGCAGTATTTAGAATCATTGTTTGCTTTATTAAATTTCAGTTCTTTTGGGTAGATATTGTCGACATACTCTAAAAACAGATGATTGTCACTAGTCGGAATATAAACGAAAATTGAAATAAGTTGATCACTGTTTTGTACGGTTCAATTTTGTAGTTTTTTCATAAAGTCCAGTTCGTAACAGAACAGATAAAGATCTGCAATCCTATGACCTGTTGAAACCAACCATGGTTCGGAACCAATCACCTTGAAATGATTCATCTCCGGGGCATATATGAACAGCCTGCATTATAATACAAAGCTATTCTCAGTGTTTTAGAGTGACGGTTCGGTTCCCACTTACTAAGAACACAAATTTGTAACGGACGTACCACAAGTAAAATTGATTACCATAGAAATCGCCAAATAAAAACAAAACTTGTAATGGTGCTTTGCTTAATATTGAAGTCATTAAGACTCCCTAAACAACATGTAAATGGATAATACTTAGGATTCGGTTCAAAAGATACGTAAAGATGCCTCTAGTTATGTCTTACAGACTACAAACCTATCTTGTAAATATTTGAATACAAGTACATGCTAGGTTGGTATAAACCATCATTTGCCAAAAGCATGGAATAATATATCATACAATTAACTCAAATAACACTGGATACAATGTACACAAATTCTATCCGCTTAAATTAAAGTTACATAATCTTAATTAAATGATTGATTATAAAAGAAAGGTTACATTGCAAGCAAAACAGCAGTACGTGTTTATGATGTCTTTAAATCAAGTAGGAGGTAAAAACAAGATTATAACAAACTTTTGCAATTAAGTTGTATACTATTAGATAAAAAATGGGGGTAATAACAAAATTACCAGACAGAGTTGTCAAGACTGCAATGTTCCGGACTTGGTAAAGACATTTCAAAAGAAATGGTGGGTGTAACTGGTTTTGTGGAGCGCCAAACCTTTCCTTCCTCTGCAAAAGTGTCCGGTATCAACTAAAAAGCAATTGCTATTGAATGATCGTAAACAGTTAAAAGAAATGATCACCCTAGCACTAAGTAAACAGATAATCTTGAATCAGAGTTCGGACTGAAACTACAAAATTTTCGACAAGGCAAAATATTTATTAAAGAACTTTTTTAATGATCGTATGAGACGGAAGCCTTGGTTAACAAGGCGGTCAGGAAGATCACTATGTCTAATGAAAAAGTCTGAATGATTTGTGCTAGCTTTCGTGTAACGAATCGACTGTGGAACATACACTCCGTAAGCAGGAGAAGCTAAATATTACCGTCATTGTTAGGGAAATTGATAACATTGAAATTAAAACCGCCCATTTTGTCGTAAATTTTAGTACGGAGATGACCATTGTCATCAAATTGGAGATGTGAGTCGAAAAAGATGTTGATGTAGATGTAGATGTAGTGGTTTCTGTCCTTTCTTTTATCTCAAGTTCTGGTGGATATATTCATGTGATCCATTTAGCAAAAGATGCGTTATTGATGCCCACTGGTATGCCAAATTGCTTTTGATAAATAACACCTCCAAATGTGACAAAAATATTATCAATTAGAAAATCAAGCATACTGAAATAATAAAACTCTGTTAACATTATAAAAGAATTCTCTAAAACATCAACCAGAAAAAGAACGGTAACGAGAAAAGTTAACAAACAGTTATTGTGTAATTCACGTACTCACTTCAATGGCCCCTCGACGTACACATATACAAAATGGAAATATCAAGTCTGAGTTGCAGTATGCTGATATGGAATTAAAAAAAGACAAATAAATTTTGCTTATCAAACAAATTTAATTATAGCATATAGATGTTACAACATTTTATGCCCCGCCTACGAAAAAGAGGGGCGTATGGTGTTCAGGTCCGTCAGTCCACTCGTACGTCGTTCCGCCCGTCCCAAAAAAATTTACCGTCAACTTTTTGTTTCTGTCAAGTATGTGTGTTATTACCATAAAACTTTACATTAATAAACATTAAGGAATAATTAAACAAAAAAATTATAATAACCATTCTCCCATGCAAACAACTTCATCCTTTATTGTTCATAAAAAAGGGAGATTTGTATGAGGTTTACCCACAGGTTTTACATATTCTTTTCTGTGAAGGATGTATAGTAAAGTAAGTGAGAATTAACTTTACATAAATACACATAAGGGTATAATGAACAAAATTATAGTAAAAATTTACCCCTACAACCAACTCCATGCTTCACTGATCACGCCAAATATGGGATAGTATGAGATTTACCCACAGGTTCAAGTTTCTGATCCGTGAAGGATTATTAAACTATATATAAATAAACATATGGTCATAATATTAAAAGAAATCATATAAAAATTATCTTTGGCACAAACTTAATGCTTTACTGTTCACGAAATATGACATTGTACAAAACAGTGAGAATGCGGAGCACTGTGCCCATTAGACTCGTATTCTTCAATGCTTTCATGTTATCACGTGAATCGAGGTAACATACCGTAGCACTGTAGGTTTTTTCACGTCATCAAGTTTGCACAACAAAGCGCTCTCAGTATTATCAAGTTATCATTTACTTCATAGCGTTGTCGAGTTTCTAAAGTCATTAACACAACATAGCTCTGCCAATGTTGTCATGTGGTTAAGTTTATCCTTCAAATTGGAAGCGCTGACATATTTCATGCCATTAAGAACTTAAAGTATATAGTGCTCTCATGTTTATCAGACCATGGGTTAAAACACAAAACGTTTCATACCCGTCATATTGGAAGTTCGTACAACATGCAATTTCCAGGTTCAATTTTTATACCCGACAGTTTCAAAATTGACCATTATTGATAAGTATATGTAAGGCGTCTTGTATCCTTTAATAAAAGAACTTTCTTGGTGAGTAAAAATGAACCCAAAAGTCCCATATCAGCTGTGTGTTCGGATGTATTGAATAAGATTGTCAAATACTCCACACGCATTGTCGCATATAGTATTCAATATCTTTTAGCATGTTGTATGACGAAAGACCGATCGGAAAATATAATATTGAATTATTTAGTAAACCTAAAAAGCTTCACACACAACAATCATAATAATACACGTTATCAAACCTTATACCATAGGCGACACAAGTATACACAACAATACAATGTTTATTGTGCCACGGGTGCCACGCGTGGAGCAGATCATGCTTACCCTTCCGGAGCACCTGATGATACTTCAGTTTTTATAGGGGTTCACACTGCTAGTGCTTTAGTTTTGTGGCGTTCTTGTTCATTTTTGTTTATTTGTTTTGTCTTTGTCATACTGTCTCAATTCATGTTGCTGTGAATTGCCGTGATGTTGGATTTATGATTTTAGAATTTCTCCCTTCCTTTTCTTGCTTCGGTATTCGTTTGCTGATGTTTTATACAAAAATACCCTTTTACCGTGTTATATAACATATATTCAAAGTCGGTTTGTCTTGCAAGCAGTACCAAGTTATTATATACAATGAAATCATTTTGGTGAAAAATGCACGGGGCAAAAGTGACCACAAAGATTCCCCTAATGCGCTTCATCCTCTTGCGAGTAAAATAGCTCGCATATTTCGGCAAAGAAGATCCAGAAATAACTATGAAACAAGTATATGCTCAATTTGGTATCAACCAACACTTTAAAGGGTCTGCTATGATATATCATACAATTAATCTTATGTGAAATTATATAACACGCCTAAACTCCTAAACGCTCAAATTGAAGTTATGTAATCTTAAATTGAATGGCCTATTATGAAAGAAATGCTTTAAATATTCATGCTATTTTGGCTTTCATCATTTTTCCATCTTAAATATTTGGCACTTAATGCTGCTGTTACAGAAAAAGTGATTATAACGTCGTTTTAATAAAAGATGACCTTTTTTGCAACAATATTATTGAAAAAAATTATGTATCTTGATAAACATTATACAAACTTCATATGTTTTTATTTTTGGATCTCAAAAAAAGAGAAAACATGCTTATGACGTAATTTTAGCAAGGTCACGATTAATCAAGATAGCCACGACCTTATGCAATTAAATTGTTGACTAGTAGGTGTAAAAATTGTATGACTCTTTCAAATATTTCTATTTTGTTTCTGAAAAAGAGACATAAAAACCAAGCAAGAACAGACAAAAACAAGAGGCTCTCAAGAGCCTGTATCTCTCACCTGGGCCATGGCTGACACAATAAGTCAAAATAATCCCAACGTTTAAGGGTCTCATTTTCAAGTTTGTTGATAGACATTGATGTTATATGATCCAAAATTAAACTATGTTCCCCATTGGCAGCTATTTTTGATGAGGCATAGACCGACTGTCACCATTCTTGAAGAAGACAATCTAAGGATCATTGTGCCTCACTTTGGTTCTAATTGGCCTAGTATTTTCAGAGGAAATCTTTGAATGATTTCCCATGGGGTCCAAGGTTAAACAATGTTCCCCGTTGACTGCCATCTTGGATGCCATGCGGACATGCCGGACACATGTTATGAAGGGAGCCAAGTAAGGACCATTGTGATCAAGTATGATTTCAATTGGCCATGTGCTTTCAAAGGAGAATATCTTTGAATATGTTTCTCTATAGGGTCCAATGTTAAAACCACGTTCCCACTGGCGGCCATCTTGGATATGATGTGGACTTGCCCAACACATTTTTAAAAGGGGCAACATAAGGACCATTGTGACTAAGTTTGGTTCTAATTGGCCCAGTTTTTTCAGAGAAAAAGATATTTGCAATATTGTCAAATTTTCGACAAAGTTCCCCGTTCGCGGCCATCTTGGATGAAATGCAGACTTGCCAGACACAATTTTTAAACGGGACCACCCAAGGACTATTGTGACCAAGTTTGGTTCCAATTGCCACAGTGGTTTCAGAGAAGAAAATCTTTGAGTGCTTTCCTATAGGGTCCAATGTTATAACCAAGTTCACGCTGGCGGCCATCTTGGATATGATACCAACTTGCCAGACATTTTTTTAAAAAGGGGCCATCTAAGGACCATTTTGACCAAGTTTGGTTCCAATTGGCCCTGTAGTTTCAGAGAAGATCTTTGAATATACTAGGGTCCATTTTTCGACAAAGATCCCACTGGCGGCCATTTTGGATGGCGTGTTGACTTGTCGGACACACTTTTTAAAGGGGACCACCTAAGGACTATTGTGACCAAGTATGATTTCAATTGGCCCAGCCATTTCGGAAAAGATGTTTGAATGAATTTACAACAGACAGGCCACGGGCACAGTGTTCCCAAGAACCCACCATGGCATAGCCAAGTTATCATTAAAGTCAATCATAATATGAAGCTTAGATGCTATTTAATGATTTATTAGGAAATGATATTAGCATGGCAGGCAAACAATAATCACTGTAGGACACAATATACATTTATATACAAAAATTATAAAGATGTAAAATAAGTAAAGATTAAGGAAGTATTTTTGCAAAAAATTGTAAAAGTTTGTACGAAAACACTTTTATGCTCTTGATTATGTAACAAATAATTATTTTTAATAGAGTGAGAGCAGTGAATTTCTCTGAAACTTAAAATAGGAAAGTAAACCAAAGAAGATTTGAAAATAAAATTGAAAGGGAAAACAATTCGGTGAAAAATAGTCAATAACCTCTACACAGGTGTTTGGATTTTCTTCAAAATTACAGAGTATGTACATCTTGATATGCTGAACATTTTTCCAATTAACACTTCACCTCAATCAGTTACAGTTTTTGATATAAAAAAAAAAAACCGCATACATTTTGAATTTTTTACGGAAAAAGGGCTGTAACTCTGTGAAGGGTTTTCCGATTTTCTTCAAAATTGCAGGGCAGATAGATCTCGGCTATCTGAACAATTTTACTCCGTCAGATTTTTGATATCTGCAACGGTTTTTGAGTTATTGCCAGAAACAGCAATTTATACCTATGTTCTATTTTTAGTAACAGCGGCCATGTTGTTTGGTCTTCGGGCTAACCATACACTTCTTAAATACATAGGTATATAATAAAATTAGAAAAAAATATTAGTCTTTGACATTTTAAGGAAATTTACCAAGTTGGAACCGGAATCAAAATTCCGAAAGCTTATTGCAAATCTACAAACTATATGCAGCAATTCTGTATGAAAATTTTATCCCTATATCCAAACAAGATTACAATAAAAAATCCGAAAGCTTATTGAGTATCTATAGATTATATGCAACAATTTTACAACAAAATTAAATCCTTAAATCCATAAATATGGCAGCAATTTTTGTCACATGCCATATGTGTATAAATTGACATCTTCGGGCCGCTTTGTTTGCACCAAGAGCAATAAAATATAGATTTAAAGATAGTATGAGTAGAATGGACACAATGATATAATCCTAAAGAAATAACTTTCTGTCGGAATCGGACAAAAATAAATTTCACCCTTTTTTGGCCTCTTTGACATTCTTCACAAAAATCATAAGCTTTAAAGAAATTTCGTTCCAACACTTTGAAAAAACCATTTAAGAGGATTCCAATAAAAAGATGTTTGTCTCCCACAACGGGTGCCATTTGAATTATTTTTTTTTTTTGAAAAACTTTCAAAGTCCAAAAAAAAATATTGCAGAGGAAATCCATAAAAAGTCAGTCAAATTATCTCCCCTTCTTGGTTTCAGACAATAATAATACCTCTTCACGCATATCTCTATATAGTATCCTTCCTTTGTGTAAAGATTCATAAAAATTCTTAAAGTGGTTTAAGAGGAGATGCGCTTACGAGGTAATATGTGCAGATGAAATCAATGAAAAGTAAAAAAATCCAAATTATCTCCCATTCCAGGTTTCGACAAAAATTATAATCTTTCATGCACATGTCCACATAGTGTCCTTCCTTTGTGTAAAGATTAAAAAAAATCCTTCAATGGTTTAAGAGGAGATGCGCTTACGAGGTAATCTGTGCAGAAAGAATCAAGGAAAAGTCAAAGTCGAATTATCTCCGCATCCTCGTTTCGGACAATAATTATATTCCTTCATGCGCATGTCCATATATTGTCCTTCCGTCATGTGAAGTTTCATCAAAATCCTTCGGGTGGTTTAAGAGGAGTTGTGCTTACGACGTAATTTGTGAAGATGGAATCAATGAAAAGTCAAAAATAGAATTATCTCCCCTTCCTGATTCTGGAATAATAATATTCCTTCATGCACGTCTCCATACAGTGTCCTTCCTTTGTGTAAAGTTTCAATTAAATTCTTTAAGGGGTTTAAGAAGAGTTGTGCTTACGAGGTAATTTGTGCAGATGGAATCGATGAAAAGACACAGTCGAATTATCTTACTTTCCTGGTTTCGGACAAGAATTATATTCCTTCATGCACATGTCCTTTTATGTGTAAAGTTTCATCAAAATTTTTCCAGTGGTTTAAGAGGAGATGCGCTTGCGAGAAGTGTGGACAGACTGTCCGACAGACGGACAGGGTGATTCCTATATACCCCCTAAACTTCGTTTGCGGGGGTATAAAAAGCCGAAAGTTTATTGCATGTCTATAGACTATATGCACTAATTCTACAACAAAACTAAATCCCTAAATTCAAAAATGTAGGAGGAGTTTGAGTCCCAAGAAAAGTGTGACGGACGGACGGACAGATGGAGGGTATAACAATATCCCCGCACTTCCATAAGAATTCATTGTTGCTCTCCTTTATGTGCTTGAGTCGGAGTCACTACGTATCCTTAAACGAAAATAAATGGCTAACACCTAGGATTTAGTTCAGAGGGTAGGCATTGACACCTCCGTTAGTGTCTGAAAGTACGATACTATACATTGGACAACAAATATATGCCTTCTTTGGTATATATAATTCATCACTTTTAAGACTGGCATGATATAGTATACAATTAATTCTTATATCACTAAATACAATCCTAAACGGCTTCAATACAAGTAACGTAATCTTAATTAAATGATCAATTATAAAAGAAAGGTTGCATCTTTTGCAAGCTAATCGACAGTTTCTGTTTATGATGTATTTATAGCAAGGCGGGGATACAGCAGGATTATAACAGCCTTTTGATATTTAATGGTAGACTATTTATGAACCCTATAAACATTATATAAAACTGATTTGAAAAGGAAGGGTAATGAGAAAGGTATAGAGTCGGAACCAAATAACCAAATAATTAACTGACTGTAAATTTAGTTTCTGCTTATGTCCTTTCTCTTCAGTGCAGATAAAATGCAAACATTTGCAACACCAACTCAAAGATATTTCAAGACTGATAGAGAAAAAAAATCTAAATGACCAAAATTATGTATTCCGTTAGCGCAATTCATATACGAAAAGCATAAAAAGTATATTTGCACAAACCGCACAATAAGTATATTGGAATGAGCAGTCCTTCACATTGAACTAATATCAATCTGTCGTCATCAAAATGGTCTTTTTTTACCACCCAATGTAATTGTATTAACTAGACCTCAGAACATGATGGCATCTATGGCATGTCAGTGTGTAATTTCATAAAGATAACACATCACAGCATCACACCCGTTGTCAAGTCATCAAGATTACACACCACAGCACTGTCACTGTTGTCAAGTCATCAAGTAAACATATCGTGGCACTGGCAGTGGTGTCAAGCCATCCAATCAACACACAACAGAACTTATAGTGTTGTTATGTCATCAAGTTTACGAATGGTAGAGACGCCAGTGTTACCATATAATCAAAATAACATACAGTATCGCTGTCAGTGTTGTTAATCATCAAGTAAACATATTGCAGTGCAATCAATATTGTCAAGTCATCAAATTAACACACAAGAGTGCCGCCATTGCTGTAATGTCTTCAAGTTTCAAAGATGAGCAGTGTCAGTGTTGTCATGTCATCAAGTTAACACTCCATAGAGCCGAAAATTTTGTCATGTCAAGTTAACAAACCATAGAGTCGTCAGTGTTGACATGTCACTAAGGTAACAAACCATAGAGCCGTCAGTGTTGTCATATCATCACAGTAACACTCCATAGAGCTGTCAGTGTTGTCATGTCATCAAGGTAACACTCCATAGAGACGTTAGTGTTGTCAGCTAATCAAATTAACACCCCATGGAGACGCAGTGTTGTCATATCACCTAGTTAACACACCTTAGTGCTGTCAGTGTTGTCATTTCATTAAGTTAACACTCCATACAGCCGAAAGTTTTGTCATGTCAAGTTAACAAACCATAGAGCCGTCAGTGTTGACATGTCACTAAGTTACAAACCATAGAGCGGTCAGTGTTGTCATATCATCAAAGTAACACTCCAAAGAGCTGCCAGTGTTGTCATGTCATCAAGGTATCACTCCATAGAGCTGCCAGTGTTGTAACGTCATCAAGGTAACACTCCATAGGGCTGTCAGTGTTGTCATGTTATCAAGGTAATATAAGTTATCAACGTTTCTACCCGTAGATATTGAGATTGTAACACCCTGAAGTTCCCTAGTACGCTCTGAGGCGAAGCCGAAGGGTGTACCGTTTACTGAAATGTATTACAATCTCCATATCTACGGGCATCAACGTAGATAACGAATTTATTATCCGGTATTTCGTCTAAATAGCCCAATTTTAGGTAAAACCTGAGACAACGAAGTATCTTAAAAAACGTTTTCGACGATTATTATTGAGAATATACCAAAATTCATTAAATTTGACTATATTTTACAAGTTGTAGGGCACTACCTATGGTAGAAACCTACAGGTAGTTAAATATAAGACCTATTTTAGTTATTTAAAGAGAAATACGTCATTCCTGTTTTTGCGTCCAAACGTCGCTTGCATAATCCTTATTCAGAGTGTGACGTTGACGTTGTTTATTTTTAGAAGTGAAATGGTATTCCCTTCATATGAACAAAAAAAAAAAAATAGTATGTACCTATTTTTTTATATAAAATGAAGCAAGGAGTGTGTGCTTAAATTCTATTTAAAATAAAATCTATCATAAAAACAAGTATTTACTCCTACTAAAACCATATTTTAGAAGAAATTCCAAGACTTAACAGGCCGAACTGCCGCCTAATGGAGCAAAACAACTTTTTTGCACGTTTATTCAGTAAAATTATTATTAATACCACCTTTTTGATCGAATTGGAGTGTTTTTTGTTTTCATGGGATATGTTTCTTTCAAAAAATTACATTGATTTCTTCGTTTTCCATCGAAGCAATGCGTTTTGAGTAATATTATGGCGGCTTCAAGAGTGAAAACGCGCGTGATACTTAGCAACGTCCGGGGATATGGCTTAGCAACAATCGGGTATATGGGTTTTGTAACGACGTGCGGCCAGCCAATCACAATCCCGGTAACATACATATCCAGGGATAACACTCAATAGAGCCGAAAGTTTTGTCATGTCAAGTCAACAAACTATAGAGCCGTCATTTTGGATATGTCACTAAGGTAATAAACCATAGAGCTGTCAGGGTTGTTATGTCATCAACTTAACAATCCATAGAGCTGTCATTGTTGTCATGTCATCAGGGTAACACTCAATAGAGCCGAAAGTTTTGTCATATCATCAAGTTAACACTCCATAGAGCCGAAAGTTTTGTCATGTCAAGTTAACAAACCATAGAGCCGTCAGTGTTGACATGTCACTAAGGTAACAAAGCATAGAGGCGTAAGTGTTGCTATGTCATCAAGGTAACACTCCATAGAGCTGTCAGTGTTGTCATGTCATCAAGATAACACACCATAGAGCCGTCAGTTATGTCATGTCGTCAAGTTAACAGACCCAAGAGCCGTCAGTGTTTTTATATCATCAAGTTAACAAACCATAGAAACGTCAGTGTTGTGATGTCATTAAAGCAACACTCCATAGAGCCGTCACTGTTGTCATGTCACAAAGTTAGCAAACCAGAGACGTCAGTGTTTTGAGGTCATCGAGTTAATACTCCATAGTCGTCGTCGATGTTGTCATGTCATCAAGTTAACACCGCATAGCGCAGTCAGTTTGTTTATGGTATGTAGTTAACACTCCATAGAGCCGTCAGTGTTGTCATGTCATAAAGTTAACAAACCATAGAGACGTCAAGGTTTTCATTTCATCAAGTTAACTAACCATAAATACGTCATTGTTGTAATGTCCTCAGGTTGGTATAGAAAAATGCTATTACTGTTGTCACATCATCAGGTCATCACACATTAGCGTTGTCAGTGTTGTCACGTCATCAGTTTAACACAACATAGCACTAGTAGTGTTTCATATTGCTGTCATTTTTGACATGTGATCACGTTTTTCATTCCAATGGCGAATGTTAATAATTGGATACTAAGATTAGTAGTAACAAATAATAGGGAGGAATGCAGCAAGTACACTTATGTTGTTATTTTTTCACATCAAGATCAATACATGAGGCTTCAATAATAAGCATAGTGCCCGATTTGAGCATAATGTATTGATTGTTTGATGTTAGTTATTGTCACATTCGTTACGCACATGGCCAATTGAAATTTTGGGGGATATAAGCTCACTGGCCCGTAGAAAAACGGGATAGCAGCAACGAAATTTACCACTATAAATCATAATTCAGTGTAACCATATTGAGAGAGTATATGCAATAACAGAAAATGTCAAAATCAAATTTAGTACTTACTTTATAGCTAATACATTCATTTCATGTATTTATCATGAATACGTATCATATATTCTATCGCGACATTACCCTATTGGCGTCACAAACATAAGGATATTGTTAAACAAATGTACCAAATTACAAAAACAGCATCAAGGTCATTTTACATCAAACTTAAGGCATGTCAAAACGCACCTCTGTGGTTGTCAAAGACACAGCTGCATCCGCATCTGCTAATTATCGGATGCAGACATGTGGGTCAAAAGATTGATTAATAAAACAGAAGTATGTACAAAAAGTCCTTTATTTTGTTTATAGTTATACGTAAAAACCACTGGTAACAACAGCAAAGTGTTAATACAATGAACAATCCACTTCAAAATCTGTTTTAAGAAAGACAAATTAAAAAGTCGAAACGGCACATTGTTAATACTGGTTACATTAGTACCAAATATAATTAAATTACACCCTAAAAAGGTGGAAATGAATGCCTCTGTTTTTTGGTAGGGACTGGTTACCTCATTCTCACTTACAAGAGATGTCTAATTCGCTACAAAGCAAACCTATTTTCGTATTTTATATTCATTTATAAATGTAAAGCGTCCTTTGCATCAATATTTAAAAAGTGAAAATTTCGAAGTCAAAGTCAGAAAAAATAAATACTGAAGAAAGCACTTGGAGTGAGGGATCTCACAAATTACTTTAATCCCGCAATAAGACAAACAAACCAGCACGCTGGCTGTTAAAGTCAACGCAGAAGTAACAAAATGATTATTCCATTAGTAACAAATAAGCAAAGTCAGGGAGAATTAATAATTTCATATAAGTTGCGAAGCAGATTTTTAATTCAATCTTAAAAAATAAGTTTACCAGCCTTGCAAAATTGCTGCTCACTTAAAATGTAGTCAAGAGGGGTGGTAATAATTTACTACGTGTAACGCTTTTTGAAAATTCCCTTTTTTAGGAGACATCTTTGTTCAAATTGAAAACTCTTGTAATTTAAAATTACAGAAACGTAATTAGCATTCCTTTTATTAAAAAAAAATACCACCTTTTTGGAATATATTTTTTTACCAGCTCAATAGTAACGATCTCAATAATTTGCAAGCAAAAAGTTCATTCTTTCCGCAGTACATTTTCTGATGTTAAAAATGCTTCTTAAGGAAAATAAACTATCGAGAACCTTGATGCAAAGCTATTAAGGTCTTTCAGATATTTCAAGCATTTTTTTAAATTAATTTTTAGTTTACATTAATTACTTATTACTTACTTACCTTTTAGTAATTTGATAAATTTTCCGAACTTTGATATAAATTCCAAATTTAAATAAAAATAAACATTTTTTTTTAATTAGACAGTTTCTAACAATTGTAACACCCTGGTTGCTAAGAATGGAATGAAACAGGCAACGTGAAATGTGTAATGTTACCGCACTTGAGTGCACGTGTTTCTGACGCTAAAACTATCTGTTCTCACATAATGAAAGATCAAAATACAAAAAGGTTTTAATACTTGTATAAATTGGTGTTTAAAAAAGACTAATAATGACTCGTATGAGGGATAAAACATAAACTACTTTATTTTTAACTGTGAGGATAAGGCATTGGTAAATATCTCCATTATTATATGCCCCATCCCCGGGTATATGCCATGCCTTCATTATTGTTAATTTATTAATATGCTCTATATCCAACTATTAGATGTCGTGTCAATGTATTGTTTTGTTATATCTATCGATCAAACAACCTTTCCCTCTTATGTTTTTATTTTATTTTATTATTATTGTTTTTTTTGTTTTCTTCTCTCTTGTATTTGCCCCTTTGAATCCATTTTGGTTAATAAAGATACTCTATACTTTTCGGCTTTTTCACTGATGTTTTCATGATGTCTTGGGTAAAATATCTACAACAAAAATTCTAAACTTCCAAGGAAATTGTCCAAGGCATAACATTTACAAGCAAAGAGCAAATTATGATAATCAATGAAGGGATATGAAGTAAATACTCATGAGACAAAGTCTCTACAAATTCATGGTAAAACAAGCAATGGAATAACGCTTTAATTGTTGTTCTTCATCTTGAAGTCGCTACGATAGTCTTTATACTGTTCTTTACTTTCGCTAAAATTTGAATAGTCTCGACGAAATATCAATGTCGACAACAAACCGATGTAAATACAAAATCTTTAAAAGGTTACAAACCTTTTCAAACAATAGAAAAACGAGAAAAAAAATACTAGTGTACATGTATTTATCTTTTTAAGATCATTCAATGATAAATTATTTCAAAGAAAATAATTGCTTTTACAGCTACAGTAAAACTACTTAATTCACAAAACAAAGGTATTTTTCACTCAATGTAGCATGTTAGAATCTGATATCAAATACCAGTTTGTACCAATTCATTTTCAAAACACAATTCAGCAATATTGTGATGCCCCTGGGACTACCTAAATATAAAGCAATAAAAAATAATTGAAAAGGGTGAAAACAAATATATCATATTAAATTCAGATTACAACTTTTTACATTATGTATCTAAAAAATGTTAAAAAATACTAGAATATCAGTGTATCTTTCAATAATGTACACATACTTCATAAAAAATTTAATTTAAGATCACGTACTACTGACATACTGCCAGAAAATCAGGAAATAAATTAGAGGTCGAAGCAGCTGGCATATATAACTATCTTTAAAAATATATATTCTTAATGCTTTCTTTAATATTAATATTGAATTTATGTCTGCAAAGTTTATGTTTACCAAACAGCAAATGCAAATAAATATACAAACACATGGTATATTCGATTAAATAATATGGAGTATTTATATGACTTCTTGTATCTGTTTAAAAGAAATTGACGGTCGTACATTTGTCTGCTTGCGATGTGTATGATAATTATATGAGCGCGTTCTAATACATTGTTGTATAGCTGCAAAAAGATCATTAAATAAAACAACCAACAACAGACATTAAATATTGTGATGACCAGAAATTAAAAGTACTGATCGAGACCCACCAGTATCAGTTAGGCCAGAGCTTTGCACAATTAGGGGAGATGCATCTGAGTGTATAAAATTTCTTATGTTGAGATATACCGGTAACTAGCGTATTCTTATATGAATAAAATGATAATATAATTTTATTTGCATATTTACGCCCATTACAATCATAGAACATACAAGTCATACAAACATATGTATGACATGTAAATACAGATATATATTGAGTAACTTTGGCAAACGTGGACTTTACTTTCGCAAGTATGTACTTTGCTTCAACAAGTCTGCTGCTGCTGATAAAAGTTGAAAATTTGGATTTAAAATTTGTTTTAATTTATCAAGTGGCTGATCTTAAATAAAATCTGGATACTTACAATTTGTTTTGAATTGATTAACTTGTTCTCGTCCTGATATAGCTGAAATATTGCTCATTGGACGTTAAACTCTAACTAATCAATCAATCAATTAATTGGTGAAAATAAGTCATTTCTAGCAGATTTGTCCTTGGTACAATTTAGCACAAATGTATTTCATCATCAATTTCATTTGAACTACAGTGTTTACAAATTCTGTTATCTCTTGGTATATTTTGATATCTTCCAATTTCTATTTCTAAATTATGGTCACTAACCCGAAATTTAGTTAAAATATATGACCAACATTGGACTTTCCTACTGCTTTACGTATATTGAAAATTTTATAATTCTGCAATAAATGCCAGTTAAATATGTTAGAGATATAATTAATGGCATATGAAGTACACCTTTTTAGTTTTACCGCGTCATTGCATTATTTCATAATTACTGTCGCTTTGCCAATATGTATTTTTCATTGTTTATGTATAGTAGTTTAAATCAGTTTTAGTCAAGGACAAGCTAACAGAGTAGATTATCCAAGTA
This sequence comes from Modiolus philippinarum, assembly GCA_002080025.1. Taxonomy (NCBI): domain Eukaryota; kingdom Metazoa; phylum Mollusca; class Bivalvia; order Mytilida; family Modiolidae; genus Modiolus; species Modiolus philippinarum. The sequence goes on from MJUU01002474.1 coordinate 176,167, forward strand.
CATTGTATGCTCTCAATTAACTCATGATGGATTCTGACCAAAACAAATGACAAAGAGCACTTCAAGATGGACATAACCATTTTTCGAATACTAGTAATTTTATTTACGATCCTTACGGTCATGTTTTTTGTAGATGATGATGCCTCAATTTCTTGTATTGGCACTAGAAGGAACCTTCATTTCGCTATGATCTCTGTGCGTATGTTTCAAAGACGTGCAACATTTCGAGGACTAGTGTAATATTATGCTTAGATTTCATTATTATGTGTGTTTTAGTCAAAATATATAAACATAATCTGATATCGTTAATACATAACATAAGTGCAATAAAGTAGCCTAATCAGAAAAAAAATTTCCATCATTCATATTACTTTAATCTTAACAAAGTCTCACAAATATGACGAGGAGACAATGTGGGAAATAGGAGAAAATGTCGTCAGATACATATGAAACAAGGCTATGTCACAGTTAACTTTAGTTCTTAGCAGCAGATATTACTACTGACATTGGTACCGATTGCCTGTGTAGAAAAAAAACATTATTCGTAATATTTAAAGTTTTTAGTACTTATGAAAAAGAAAGGAAATGGGGTAAATGTCAAGGAGACAACATCCCATATCCAGGTTAAACCGACCCAAAACAAAGAATCTAGGGATACCCATACGGTCTTTAACACAGTGGGGAGCCTCACACCATATAGCAAGCCCTAAATGGTCCTAAAAAGGTAAAAAAGTGAATAAATCAATGGAAACAAACCACATCCAATTACCCGAATATCAAAAAACTAAAATTTTATAAGAAGACTAGGGCAAGCCAATGACCAACTTATTCCTGATTTGGGACAGGAGCAAAAATTGCGTTTGGGTTCGTTTTCTTGGATCCAAACCCTCCCCCTATGCGTGGTCATTTCGACGTCAATTACCATCTATGTATAATTATATACGAAATAGTACTAAAAGATATATAAAATAAAAATACCAAAGTTGGTACTAAACGGTAAATTTCGTTATGCTGTACATGTGTTTCAAGGAGTAATCTATCGTCAGCAGCATTAAAATAAAACAATATGGAAAGCTATAATCCAAAAGTAGTAAAAAAAAAGAAGTACTCATTACCAAAAATATCGCAATAGCAGGCCAAAGTTAGTACCAAGGGCATCCACCGAGTTCCAACACCCAATGAAGCCTCAATATTTTTAAAGGGCCAGAATTTTGATAAAAGCAGTAAATTTCTATAAAATACAAGGTAATTATATTTTATGTCAGATAATTCTGACTATTAGGCTGGTGAATGCCCTCGGGGGCCTCTGGTCCACCCTAAGTTATACAATGCTTGTTTCTAATTCAATCATCTTGTTTACTTCAATATCTGTATAAAATTCCAAGATCTAAGTATGAAAATTTGAAAATTTTTACAAATAAGCTTACGACGTAAAGACAGTCACATATTTTTGATCGTTGATACTTTATTAACTGTCTTCTCTATTACAATAATGATGCCTCTCAAAATCTTGATATTTACCTTATAGTGGGAAATTTTTGCGGGGCAAAATTTTTGTGGATTTGGTCTCAAATCAGGGTGTTTGTTTTTTCGCGGGTATAATTTTTGCAGTTTGGAAATTTGGTAAATTTATTTTTTAAAAAAGTGACGTAATAGTTTTATTATATCTGTAAAATACACTTAAGTCATAAATAACTTCAAAAACATCAGCTGATAATACCCTACTGTCATTTTTCAAGAAGTTTAACAGAATAATGTCCTCCAAGATTTTTTGAATTCATGCTGATTAAAAACTATTGAATTACAATTCCGGATTAGAAATGTAAATGCATCTTCACAAGCCATTTTGCAAAAAGAGGTTTAATTTTCAAACCAGATATGTCAACAGGTATAATAATGAAATGTCATTTTTGTCATTTAAGTTTGTTATCACATCTAATATTTCTACAAGGATTTTGGGGAATGGTATTAAATTTTACGGGTTTAAATTTTACGAATGACTTGTACCCGCAAAAACAGCAAAAATTAAACTCCCACAAAATTTCCCACTAAACGGTATATTGAACTTTACTGACTTAAGGACTAAAACAAATACACCACGAACAGGATAAGATCTAGACTTTAAGATCCAGCTTTCCAAAAGTTTTCAAAGCTGTAAAAAGTGGGATCTGGCCTAAATTCAACACGATATTAATGCAAAAAGGGATTCACTATGATTGGGTTACAAACAGTCGACATGGTTTGAATGATTTCAATATTTTGACAATTTAGGGGATTAATCACTTAATTTAAGCAAATATTTTCAACTGCTCACATTTTACCACGAACAATGCTGCATTCTTTCCTTCCCTGTAGATAAACATATAATTATTTTTATGACCTCATCCAATAGCATAAACAAGAAAAAAAATGTCTGGTAGTATTTGGTGCATATCAACATAAACTAACTGCAAGATATGCAACATTCAGGTGATGTATACATCTTCCGTTATTGGTAAGTCTGCTACTAGCAAAACTTTGAGATTCATAATCAAGGAATCTGGATTTTCATTCCCAAAATTGCTAACATTTTCCAAAACGTCGCTTTTTTTGGCTTTACACTTAGATCATTTTGGTTATTTGTTCTCTATCAGTTTTTAAACATCTTTGAGTTCATGGTCTTCCAAACGTTTAGATTTTATCTGCACTGAAGAGACATAAGCTGACGAAATGCGCATATGCAGAATCTAAATTCACAGTAACTTCGGTATTTAGTCATTAGTGTTCGACTTTTATGCACTTACCATATGCAATGATGATTTTTTCAAAGTTGTTAAACATTTGACAGCCACCTCAAGGTGTAGTATAATATGAACTACGATCAAATCAGTCAATCACATATGAAAAATAAACTATATACAGAAGATGAATGAGGTGTTCAGGAAGTTTAAACACCCTCCTCCATTTTTTCCTTGCATTGAAAGATTGGATACCAGGGTACAAACATATATATCATCATCAAGTGAAATATTTATAGTATTAACCTTATTAATCTATAAAAGCGAAAATTATATTAAAAAAAATCTTATTTTATAAATTGAAAATTTAACGCCCACTGTTTGATGGCTTAGTATTCACACACAAACACTGTTTTCCAAGAAAATGATCTTCATTTACCTTTATTAGCTGTCATTATAGGAGGGATTACTAGGACGGTAAAAGTATACTTTTTTGGCATTCATTCTGCTCAGGATAGATTCGATGAAATTTGTATATCTTATATTTTCTACTTGCATTTTTCTACCAACCAAAAGCCAGACACAAAACGGGAAGAGAACAGTAAGAAAAAACTCATCTGACAAACGACAATTCCCAAAAAAACAACCCTACACAGAATAAGTTTTGACGCCGACATATTCCCGACTCAGAAGCTTAAGAAGACTTAACTTCAAGCAAAAAGAAAATGTCCACATTAGCCTGTATCGCGCACCTGGTACCGGTTTTAAATATGGAATATTATCATAGATGGAATAACTGTTCTTTTCATCTGCAATGCATAATGTTATTTTTTCAATACATTACAATATTAAACTAAGATTCTTGTTGGCAGCCATCTCTGATTTCCGACTGGCATAACTTTTAAAAAGTGACCTTTTAGGATCTACTTTTGGTTCCAAATGGCACAGCAATATCCTGTCAATCCTTTTAATTCTTTACTAACAACCATCTTGTATGAGGTACGAGTATAGACAGTGGCGGATCCAGACTTTATGCTAAGAGGGGGCCCGATCCATATTTTTTTCAAAGGGGGAACCAAATTTTTTTTAAAAACTCCTANCTTGGAATTTTTTAGATTTTCCAACCTAAAAAGGGGGGGGGGATGGGGGGTGGAGATAATTCTAAAGAAATTATAAGGGAAAATTCACATTGTCATGATTTTATCAAAAATATGATCGGTGACCCCATTTTTTATTTCATATTTCCGAAGTTATTTGTTTAACACAGTTTATACTACATTTTCACCAAAATCTATCGTTTTATTCATATAGAAAATTATAAAATGGTATTTTCTCCCTATATAGACTATATTAAAAAGCTCAAAATCTTGCTATTTTCGGAAGCATCACCTGGAAAATCGAGTTCGGTGACCTATTGATTTTTTACTAAATATTTAAAGTTCGTGTAATAAACTTTCATTCACAAAAATATAAGAAAAATCTATGGTTTTGTTTTTAGTCACCCGAGTTACCTTAAAGAAATTTCATTATCAGCTTTAACATATATTTCGGTTCGTGGATTTCCAAATGTTTTGATATGACCTGTACTGAAGACACATAAGTTGTCGAAATGCGCATATGCAGAATGTAAATTCACAGTAACTTAGGTATTCTGTTATTTCATCGAATTTGGTAAAATTGTTTAATCAGCTTTGATAGAGAAGATCCGTGAAAGTATAGAGTTGTATGTTAAACTATGACCCCTGGTGGCGGTCATCTTGGATTGGATGCAAAGCAGCCGTACATATGTGAAATTGTAGTCCTCGATAAGCTGAACATTTTTGTAATTCAATCTCCTTTTCTAATGTTTTCCGAAATATAAGTCAAAACATATAAAAATGTAAAAATTCAATGTTAAAAGGTAAATTATTCCTATAGGAGCCATCACATTTTTTTTCCAGAATTACAGAATAGATTTATCTTGCAATGTTGAACATTCCTATAATTTAAACTTTAGTCCCATCTCCTCTAGTTTCCAATATATTAGACGAAAACTAACAGCAAGATAGAAAATTTTAAGTGAAATAATCTTGAAGACAGCAGTAGTTCAGCAACTAACTTTGACTGTAGGTCAGTTTTTAAGAATTCACGCCTTTATGGCCCTTAAACATTCAATACATTAAGATCATTAATCTTTAGCTCCAATAAAAAAACGTAAAGTTATTAACATGTTGACGACATCCATGTGTGTCCTCTAAATATTAGACAGAAAAATTTAGTTATATATAGTTTTCACTAAATTCACATTTTATTTGAAGTCAATGTTATGAGGCTGCAATTACTCAGTTGGTAGATCTCATCATGCTGATCATTTTAACCCCATGTCAGATTTTTGATATCTGTAACGGTTTTCGAGTAATTTGCAAAAAAGCAATTTACCCCCCATGTTCTATTTTTAGTAACAGCGGCCATGTTGTTTGGTCTACGGACATAAAAATCACAAACTTGAAAGTGCATACCCTGGTGATGATTCAGGCCAAGTTTGGTTAGTATTGGCCCAGTAGTTTCAGAGGAGAAGATTTTTGAATAAAAGTTAACGGACGGACGGACGGACGGACGACGGACGCCGAGTGATGGCAAAAGCTCACATGGCCTTTGGCCAGGTGAGCTAAAAAGTAATAAAATGTATATGAATTCTTGAATCAACCGAAAAATCAAATCACCATAAAAAAAAAACTGTGAAAAAAACCCTATTACTTACAATTCAAAAGATATTGCTGGGTCAAAATTTTAAATGAATAAATTGTACTGTATAATATTAAAGAACACATTCTATAGGTATCCAAAAATATTTTCTCAAACATGAGCTTCATTGTTTCTATATATAAAATAAACTAAATACACACGCAAAAAATGAAAGCCCTATCAAAGATATACCCAATGTTGAAGTTTTTGTTGAAAAACAGACAAACAAACAAACAAACCGACAGACAGACAGACAAAAGAAAACTATCTGCCCCCAACTTTTCGATTCTTGGGGGCAAAAAAAACGAGAAAACAACAGTAAAAACCTACATTAAACACAGTTTTGTTTAAGTTATCAAAGGAAAATGTCTGTTTTTGTCTGGGAAACAGATATAACATAGTGGTTCGCAAGAACGTGATGATAACCGTAAAACTACTGCAGTCATGACTTCACGTAATAGGTAACATAACCTTGTTTAAGTAGCTTATTTATGAGCAACCGGGCACTATCACGGAAGTGACCGTATTCACCATATATAGGACCTTGAGTAGGGAATGAATCGGCAGATGTAAACTCCCTATGCCAGCGCTGTTGGAATGTTGCTATAAAGAAATGAGAAGTTAAAAATTTGAAAAGTGAATTCATCACATTATACAGCGTCGTTCGCAGTCTACCTCTGTTGTCAATTTCAAGATAATGTCAAGGGATGAGGCCGATGTAGACGTGTCTGCAGTATCGTTAATTTCGAGCTCTTTTTGATAAATCAGATGAAGATGAAGAAATGAGGGTTGTTCAATAAGAAAATACCATCTATATAACGCATGCTAAAATAAAATGATTCGGCTAGTTTTTTATCTTAATTTTTAGAAAGCCCTTCGAAGAATTCAGCTTCATAAGAAAGGAAAAACAGATTGGCTAAAAGAGGTGCAGAGTTTGTGACCATTTGAATTCCAATAGTCTGTTGAAAAACAAGTTATCAAATCATAACAAATATATACCCTCGATCAGAAACTCTTATCAAAACAAGACAAAATAAAATCCTCCAAAAATAATGCATTGAAAAATTGTACCTAAAATAAATAATAAGGATGTGCTGTTTCGAATCCACCTACTCGAATCGGATTCACTACGTATCCTTAAACGCCACTAAATGGTTACTGCGTTGGATTAAGATCAGAAGGTTTGTATAGACGTCTCTGCCATTGTCTTTGAAAGTACATACCTTGGACTACAAATACATGTCACTAGTGGAGCAGCACATGCTTACCCTTCCGGAGCAACTGATGTCACTCCCGGTTTTCATGGGAGTTCACACTATGAGTGCCTTAGTTCTTAATGTCGTCCTTTTTATTTCCGTGCATTGTGGCTGTCTCACGTCCTTGTTTTGTCTTTGTTTATCTCTGTTGCCGTTTTTGCCATGTCTTTGGACTTCGATTTTTGTAGTCATCACTTCCCTTGTTCCTTCGGTATTCTACTGTCGTTGTTTTTTTTTTTTTTATTTCGTAAAATATTTAATACAGGATTTTGTCTTTTAATGAAGTGTCGAGTTGGTAAAACAATACCTCGTGTTAGAGATGTATGCTCTTTATTTTTTGTAGATGTTGTGCACTTGTACATGAGATTTTATCGCTTTAAATAAATGCTCACTTTCAGGAAACTGGCATGATGTATTATACAATTACGTCTCATATTTCTAATTACGATGATAAACGACTTAAATACAATTCACAAAATCTTAATTAAATGAGCAATTATTAAAGAAGGTTGCATCTTTTACTAGCAAATCGATAGTTTGTGTTTATGGTGTATTTATAGCAAGGCGGTGATAAAGCAAGATTATAACAGCCTTTTGATATTTAATGGTATACTATTAAGAAACCTTATAAAACTTGATTAGAAAAGGAAGTGTAGGAGAAAGACTTAGAGTCAGGATTATGTATTCCGTATACTTCATATACGAAAAGTATAAAAAGTATTTGAACAAACCACACAACAAGTATATATGTATTGGAATGAGGAGCCTTTGTCCGTCCGTCACATTCAAGTAATGTCGTCATCAATGTCGATATAACAGTCTTGTCATTTCATTAAGATAACACACCAAAGCACTGTCAGTGTTGTCATGACAGCATTACATTGTAAGTGCTGTCATGTTGTAAGGAGTTTTTCATATTCACGACTACTTATTTTCGAGATATAATTACGTTCGCGAAAATAGTGAAATTAAATCGCTCGCGAAAATTAGTTGGTTTTCAGTAACCTATTGGCGCCATGAAAGGGAGAAAAATAAAAAAAAAGCAGTGTTTCAGGGTCATTTTACATCAAACTTCGTGCAAATGGCGCAACTCAGCGGTTGTCAGAGACACAGTTGCATCCACAATTGCTAATTATCGAGTGCAGGCATGTGTAATTGTGTCAAATGATTAATTGATTGATAAAACATAAGTATAAACTGAAAACTATTCATTTTATTACTATGAAGTAACACAGTGAATAATTTAGAAATCTTTAAGATGAATGCAAAACTGAAAAGCAAAACGGCAGATTACTATGTTATGTTAATTAATTAATACCAAGTCTACCTAAATAAGAGCCTTAAACATGCTCTTTGTAGTTACATATGAAAATCAAATTCACTCAATGTGCTGCAACATCTGATTTAACAGAATATTTTGAAACATTTACATATGCCATAATTAATTTTTAGTTTGTTTTTATGTTGAAAGACTTTCTCGGTGAGAAATGCAGAACTCGAAAGTCTGCAATAAATTCAGAACTCAAAGTTTATGGAGTCTCGGTCAAAGTCAACTAAAATAAGTACTGAACAAAGCACTTGAAGCGATGTTCTCACAAATTACTTCCCCAAAACATAAATCGCGCTTTTAATGTAGACAAACAAACCAGCATAATGCTGCTAGAAAAGGCAATGCTCAAAACATCAGTTTGGGTAACAAAATGATAATTCCATGATGATCCCATTAATGAAGAGCAGCAAAGTCAGGGAGAATTCAAACTGAATAATCATTGTGAAGTAGTTTGTTCATTTTTTCAAGACTGCAAAATTTTTTAGCAAAAACAAATTGCTTTTATTTAATCTCGATGATTCAATTTTCATTCATTGTAGCAAGTGTCTATTGCTAACTGGTGCCACTTACTTTTGATATGGGGTATATTTTTTTTTAATTTTTAAATGTTTATCTAAATTGCAAACATAAACCCATAAGGGTTGTAGCAATACAAATTAAAACCAACAAAAATTAAACATGAAATAAAGATATAAAGACATCATTGATCTCCCTTCCTCAGTTCTAATTTCTGTTTTATAAAAGACGCTACTATCTTCACATCATCAGGTGTTGATGTTGGTCAAGAAATAGGCATTAAATCAAAAATGCTCATATAAAAACATTGCGGGCGGTTTTAAGCTTTAAATCATTCGCAAAAAGGGCGATGTCTTCGTTCAAATTGAAAACTCTTGCCATTTAAACTAAGGAGTATCTCCCTCATGCAAAGCTCTGTCCTTAGATGATTTTGGCTTTACTTTTATTGGCTTTTTATTCTCTCTCAGTTTTTAACATCTTTTAAGTTACGGGCTTCGAAACGTTTAGATTTTATCTACACTGAAGAGACATAAGTAACACAGTAACTTCGTTACTTAGTTATTTAAGGTAGTAGACCCGGGATAACACAAAAATTTCCACACAGTGAATTTTCTTTAAATTTGCAGTATGAGCAATTATGTTTTAAAATTATTCTAGAAAAAATTTTGAAAAGTTTCACCGTAAGATTTTTTATTTTTTTGTTCACGCAAACACCCCTATCCTAGGAGTTTTAAATTATATTACAATATTGCTAAATATTGTCAAAATATTGCTGAAAACACAGCTTCATTCAACTTCGTCTATATGAAAATCCTAACCGTCAATTTTCACTCAAAACTAGAAAATAAAAGGTTCTCCATACATATGACTTATATCAAAATTTTATAAAAATTCAGCGTCCCGTTTTTTCACAATGTTAAGAAAACTGCATAAAAAGTCTTAATATTCCTTAATACTGAACGTCAAACAGAAAACATTACCCACCTTTCCAAAAATCTGACTTGGATCAATTTTAACATTTTTGAAATGTTATTCAAAGCCTAGATATTTTAATGTTGGCACTTTGAATTATTTTATAAAAGGACCGCAGTTTCATGATAACATGAATATTCTATTTATGATAAATATTCTAAATCTTTCGCTTTATTCGTACCAATCAAAACAAGTATTTTGTGGTGAAATAGGAGTTATCTCCCCTACCCTAGGTCTTCTACCTTAAAAATGACAGAAGCTAACTAAGTACCTATTATTTTACAAAATACGTTTTTTACGATATATTTTTACACCATTTCAGCAAAGAATATCTACTTTTAAACACATAGTGAAAAACATACTTTTCATGAAACAGTGATCCCAACCTGAATATCTTTTCAATGTCGATATTACTAATGCTTTCATTAGGAAATAAGTAAATATCGAAGTATCTGTTAATTTATTTTCTGTATATGCGCATTTAGACAACTTATGTCTCTTCAGTGCAGATCAAATCTAAACATTTGGAAAACCATAAACTCAAAGATGCTTAAAACTGATAGAGAGCAAGTAACCAATATGGAAGACCATAAACTCAGAGATATTTGAGAACTGATAGAGAAAAAATAACTAATATGATCTAAATGTAAAGCCAAAATATGCTAAGGACAGAGTTTTGCACGATGTAGATACTTCTTAATTTTCAACAAAATTTTCAAAAATTTAGATATTGCAAGGTTCCAAATGAACCATTGAGTATCAATGCAAAACTACTTAGATACTACATACAGTTCGAATATTTTTTAATCAGAACTTCCATTAATATTAAATGTTATTTCGGTTTAAAAACACTGATTACTTACCTTTGAAGTCACTGTTTAATTTTCCACAATTCTTATATGTTATTCCAAAATCAAATAAGAATAATCATTTTCTGATTGAGAGAGTTTCTAACAATCGTAGCACACTGATTGCTAAGAATGGAATGAAAAAATAAGTTAATGTCTCTAGATGTCTTGCACGCAACGTGAAAAGTGTAACGTTACCGCACTTGAGTGCACGTGTTTCTGACAATTAAACTATATCTATTCTCACATAATGAAAGAACAAAGTACAAATAGGTTTTAGTACTTGTATTAATTAGTGTTTTATTCAAAGAATAAGAAAACTAATTATTATTGTTGTATTAACTAATATAATACTAACTTCCTCCGACTCTTATAATGGGATGGAATATTACATTTTCAACTTTTTCTCTGATTATTTAACACCTAACTTTTCATCATGTCTTTGGTAAAGTACCTAATTACAACAAAAAAGTGAAAGAAATAGTTCAGGTACATATTTATTGGCAAAGAGAAAAATTATCAAGTTCCTTTTGAAAAGTCGGATACTCCACTTACAGTTTTCTACGTTTGCGAAAATGTGAAATATTTGTTTAAAGCAATCGTACATTGTAAAATACATGCTAACAACTGAAAATTGATGTAGGGACAAAAACTGTAAACAAAAGTTTCAAACAAAAGACAAGTATTTATATTTACGAAATCATACAATTATTAATTGTTTCCAAGAAAATAAATGTCTTTTGCAACTACTTAATGTGCAAAACAAAGTTATTTATCACTTAATACAGATAATACAAAATAAAAATCTGATACATAATACGATTGTTCCAATTCATTTTCAAAACACAATGCAGATCAATTTTCAGTTTCCCTCGGACTACCTAAACACGGTAGCAATAAATTATAAAACGTATTCCTATCAAATCTAATTACTCGAAAAAGGTGAAAGCAAAATATATTATGTTCAATGCGAATTACAACTTTTTATATCATGGTATCTAAATATGTTTAAGAAAACTTCAAGATCAGTGTATCTTTCTATAAATTAAAAATTGAACTAGTATGTCAATTGTTCGAAGAACAATTGATAGGTCTTTCCCCGAAATTGCGTCATAATGTTCCCATTAATGATTTATCACTAAAGCCAACATTCTAAGCTAGAAACATACATTTATTGATTCTCAACCATGAAAAAAAATTTTTGACTGTGACCTTGACCTCTTTTTAAAGGTTACGTGTTCCCGAACATTTTTTGTACTGAAAGTTTTTTTTGTATCTTCAATGGTATTAGAGCTATAAGCAACCCCCCCCCCCCCGAAATCCGTAGGCTTCAAACGGTTGGTCCGATAATTTTTAACCCATGTAACAAATGTAGGTCTTGACAACTGTTACATTTAATCAGCTATCTATTACCGTTTCTGAGTTAATCCCATAATAAGGTCTGGGAATCAAAGTTCAAAGTGACCAATGACCTTTGACCTAGGCTTTTTCAGATGTAACATATTTACTTAAGATGAATGGAAAAGGTTCCAGGCTTCTATTTCTTACAGATTTTCTCAAAAATGTGACGAAATTTTCAAGTGGCATAACTCATGAACGGTCCACCGTAGAGTTTCGGTCTAAATAGCGATTTAAAAAACATTTTTGCCATTACACTTCTTGAGCTATCGCTTATGATTTCTGAGTTTATCCCATAACAAAGTTTTTGGGACTTTGGGCGAAAATTCATGAACGAAAAAAACTTTTTGACCGGTGCCTAATCCATATCAACTAGACATGATCGAATGACAATTGATAGGTCTTTCCCGGTCGTAATGTCCTCATTATTGATTCATCGCTAAAACCATTATTCTAAGCTTAATATGTACATTTTTCATTCAAAAATATTTTTCACTATGACGTTGACCTATGACCTTGACGTCATTTTGAAGGTCACATGATCCTGAACATTTTTTGTACTTAATGTCTTTTTGTATCTTCAATGGTATTTAAGTGATAAGAAAAAAACCCAAATTCGGACATAAAAAAATCGGTTTTTGGTCCATAGGCCCAAAACAGTTAGTCCAATATTTTTGAACCCAATGTAACAAATGTATAATCTCAACAAGACACAAATTTTTGCCATTACATTTGATAAGCTATCTATTACGGTATATGAGATAATCCAATAACAAGGTCTGAAGTCTAAATTCAAAGTGACCAATGACCTTTGACTTCAGCATTTTTTAATATAACACATATCACCTAAATTGAATGGTTCCAAGTTCTATCTCTAGCCGTTTTCGAGAAAAACGTACTTAAAGATAAGGGGCATAAACCATAAACGGTCCATAGTAGAGTTTCGGTCCAAATGTAACGAAGATTTTCGACCGTTCCCTATTTCTTATCTACTAGACATTGTCCAGACTATTGTCCCAGAATATGAAAAGGATACATGTTTGTCCAGCCATTTTTCTGAAAATGAGACAGAAAAGAAGAAGAAGAAGAAGAAAAAGAAGATTGGTAATCAAACAAAATTCAGAAAAGTCTTTCCCTTTGAAAGGGGAAAAGCCTTAATGATAATCAAACGAAATACAGATGCCTCTTTCCCCTGGAAAGGGGAAAGACCTTTATACTAATAAACGAAATGGTCTTTCCCTTGGAAAGAGGAAAACCTTAATTAAGAACAAATACTACTGCCAGAAAATCAGGAAATAAACTACAGTTCGAAACAGCTAGTATAAATATATCTATTTTTAAAAATGCAAATAAATATATAAACGCATGGTATACGATTAAATTTTATGGAGTATTTATATGACTTTTTGTATACTTTTCAAGATATAATATAGTGAACTTCTACGCATATACAAATTGACAGTCGCAAAATGAAGGAAACAATCAAATACTTAATTTTCAGTTATTGAATTTCTACAGAAGGATATCAAACATTTTGAGGACCAATAAATTAAAACATTTATTATGAAAGTACATATATATAATTCGAAAGAGCTAAACTATTTTACGAAGCAAATCTCAAACAAGCTAGCAACACTTGAGGAAAAGCTCAAGAAATAGGCCCAACATTCCAATGTGTCTTGAAAACTTCATTCCAATTTCATGATGAAATTTATCCCGGGGTATTGCCTATTGAAAAATTTATAATTCTATAATAGATGCCAGTTAAATGTGTTTGAAATATAATAAATGATATTTGAAGTACTGTTTTTAATTTTTCTTTGTCATTACATTTTATTTCATAATTCTTGTGAACTTGCCAATCTGTAGTTAAATTAAACTTGTGTATAGTAAATTGCCAATTTGTAATCAAGGACAAATTTAATTAAAGCTATGTGCAGTAAATTACTCAAGAGGCACAATTCTGAGAGAACATTGTATTCTCTCAATAAACGCATTACTATTTAATAGCAAGAGATCAAATAGTGAATTGTAACCAAGAGAAGTAAATAAGTGAACCATAAGATGGCCATAAGCAATTTCCTATACTGGTAAGTTTTCTACTATGCTGAAAGTCAAGTTTGTTTTACAGATGACAGTGCTTCAGTTTCTTGTAATAGCACTGGAACCAACCTTTGTTTTACTATGGTTTCAAAGACGTACAACATTTTCAGGACTAGTGAGTAGATTTCATTCACACGAGTGTTTTAGTTTGAAATATATAAAAAACATATCATAACGATTTAATTTTTATTGATACCCTATATAAGTGCGATAATTCTGCCTTATTAGAAAGAAAGTTTTTTCCAGCATCTATTGCCCTAAATTTAATTTTTAACATAGTTTTACAAATATTACGAGTTTTCGAGTGAAATATGAATATGTTGTTAGACGCAGATGAAACAAGGATACGTGAGAGGTAACTTTAATTCCTATCTGTATAATTTTTGCAGGAAAGCACAGGAATCACGTGTTCACATAGTGCTGACAATGTTCTTTGTTGCCGATTTCCTGCTTGGTTATATATTCATAATATTTTTAGTACTTCATTATTTTACTTCAATTACTTCTTATACATAATTATTTGCCTTCATCTCTTTAAAATCATCTTTGTTTATTTAAAGATCGTACTCAAAATTACGCAATGGTTTTTGAATTCAAGCATCTTGTTTGTTTATAAATATTAAATTAAAGTGTAAAAAAGTTTGCGATGTAAAGACATATTTATGATTCCTGGTACTACATTAAGTATCTCCTCATCAAGAAAATTTGACACCTACATTGATAGCATAATTTTCTAAATTATAAAGTCAAGAAGTAAAGGTGACAGACTTTCAATTACTGTTAAATTCAAAAATGTGGTTAGTTATTCTATTCCTTTCAGAATTGATCAATAGGTTGGTGTCTTTGCCTAAAATGTTTACAAAACACATTTAAATATTCCTCAATAGGTCATTGATTTTATTTATAGGTTAGGCATTTAAATCAATTTGGATAAAACATGGTGTTCAGGCAACCTGAACAAAGATACTTACCTAAGTTTTGAAATAAACATTATAATTATCAAGGATAAATTGGAGGGACAAAATCTAACTATTGTAGCAGTGTTGTAAACAGTACATCTGGTGAATTTATGAAAAATGCATGCTTATCCTCGATTGGCTAGTCCAATATGAAAAAAAAAGTTTGGGTGAACTGGACGTGCATGTTTTTTGTTAAAATTGACATCAGGTAAAATGGCCCATATCCAGGACAAATACAACAAATGTCTACCTTGAAGGTCCGACTTCTATTGAGAAACCTTTTGCGTACATTCAGTTTTAAGAAAATTGTTGCTTCCAGATAATATTACTCTTTTATCATTTGCATTTTCATCTCTTTTGATCAAGGGGATTTTAAATGCCTGACCTAGAAATAAAATCAATGAGCAATTGAGAAATACTAGTATTTAAGTAGCAGTCTCTGTAAGAATCATGCAAAATAAGAAAATATTGACATAGCCAGTGGAAGTGATTTCCAGTCAACCACCTTTACACTGAAGCATTACCTACCCTGAATACATAAATCAATAAAAAAAAGTTTTATTTCCATATACCTGATTTTTTTTCCTTTCTAAAAAGTTGGTATTTTCACTATATAGCTATTGTGATTTTCATGTATTTCGGTAATAGATCGTATAAAAATACAAATTATTTAAGAGAAGCTGAATAATTATTTGGAAAGATCTTGTTCAGAAGTGTTAAAAACAGTTTTCATAACATTTGGAAACATGTTTATTTCTAAATAAACAACATTTAAAATATCACCTGGAGCCTCGAGTTTTAGCGCCAAAATTACCTCCATTTGCTAACTCTCTAATGTGAAAACATTAAACTGCATTTTATCAATGG
>MJUU01002475.1:1795-40832 GCA_002080025.1 Modiolus philippinarum
ATGTTGCAGAATCGATTGATTTTCTTTACATGTTTCATGTACAGTACATATTACATGTTGTTTTTGTACATATATATAAATCAAATAAAAATGTTATGAACCTAAAATAATGCACTGATATCTTCTTGAGGCATGAATCTTTGTATGAAGAGATCGGAAAGCACACTGAAAAGTAAGTACAAATGTACAACTACCTTTGACAATTATGCTGAAAAAAATCGTTGAAAACCCTTACAATTACCAAGTAAAATCCTAATATTAACCTCCGCCTCCGGCGTCGGTCAATATTAATTTTTAGGTCTATTAAAACTCATATCGACATCTACAAAAGACCATAATTGTATATTATTTTTCTGTTCCTACATTAAAAATTACTCTATTGAAAGCTTAGTTGGATTTCCTATAGCCTTGACGTATTTTACGTTGCAATTTCTTCAATGAATGCATGTATTTTCCTCGAGAAAAACCTGTAAAAAATCATGTGTTTGATAAAAAAATTAAAGTCCTATACAATACTAATGTATACAAATTTTTTGAAACTGTTGTATCAAGGTATACTCTCTCTGGCCTTGCAAAATTAGGAAATTTTTAGTATTCTATAGGATTTTGATTGTTTGATTAAAAGACAGGAGTTGTTTTTGAGGGAGTTGTAGTGTGTCATTACGTGAGAACTATATGGAATTTAAGGAAATTGCAACTGCTATGTTTCAATACTCTGGAAAATCTGCCATAACTAATATAATGATGTTGAACAATACAGTTGTTGCTTTGGAAATGGATTATAATTAGGAATTCGGATTGTTTTAATCATATTACCTATATCTACTTCCATGTCATTGTGGTTGTTCCAAATTAATGAACTGACTGAACAAGAACACCGCAGAGGCTAAGAAACCGAGCCTAAATCGCTCATCTGGTAAAATACTTCCGTGCCATGCCTATGCTGATGACCAAATAACTAAATACCGAAGTCACTGTGATGATGTTTTTTTTTCGATTGGGCTAATGTTAATTAAGCCATGTTTCCTTCCTTGTCCACACGCTGGCAAATATTTGTGTGGTTTCATTAAAATGAGCAATTTTCCGAAAATCATTCCAGTAAAGTTTGCTTATAATTCAGAAATAATTAACAGTAGCCATATATTTATATTATTTTTACCACGGGATGGCATTTTATGACGAATATTTTACCCCGATCGACCAGTTAATTATTTCGATTCTGATAGGACACTCACAAGGTTCCGATTAGGAAAATTCCTCCCAGTCGCTATTTGGTCTGTGACGTTGTAAAAACTTATGTAAAACTATCTATGACGTTATCGAAAGAACCGTAATTTGTTTATGACGTTACCTATAAATAAATATTATTTTTACCACGGGTTTGGATACAAAGCGAATGAAGGCCGTCATATTAGTTTTAGAAGAGAAAATGATAATGAGATAAGTTTCTGTTAAACAGACTCATGACAGACTCCATCTTATTGCAATAGCCCACACTGACTCTTCTGTCTAAGTCGACCTAATAAAACAATGTTGAACTATTGATATCAAGTTTTCGGTCTGATTTTGTTTTTTTAATCAATTGATACACGTAATTATTCTCCAAGAAATCAAATAAAACTATACCTAACAAAATAAACAAAATATTAGATCAGTCTGGCTTAAAGTACTTAATGTGGAGAAACTATAATATTTCATTGTTTTATTTAGGCATTTCAACACAATTTCAGTCTTATAATAGGGAAAACAAAATAAATCACCTGGAACACTTATAATACTAATTTGATCTTATTTTAATGTTTCTTTCTAAAATAATCAATATTTATCCAAAGTCTGAACTTAATGAAATACATGTTGGACGCTCAAACATATCCCATCGATATTTACATGATTTACTACATGTTATTGTTCAATTTATTGTATTTTACTAAAATATACCTTAATTACATGTACTTGATTTAACTTTATTTTTCAAAACTACAGTCGTTCAAATACTGTTGAACAAATGCTGTTAATGTTATTTTCGGCAAAAAAGGTTTGCTCCTACCATGATAGCTTTGGAATTTTATTTGCCCTGGCTTGATACTCGATTGTGGTGTCGTTTTTTTAGAGGCATCATACGGATCAAACAATGTAGAATCTGTTCAAAGCTAACTTATCTTAATATATGTATTAAGTTGCGGTGCTTTCAAGGACGCTCAATATCTTTACTTAATACGATTTTGAATGCTAAAACTTCTTTCACATTCTACACTAGTTATACTGAAAGAAAGTGCTACAATAGCTAGGTTGGCAAATGTTGGCATAATGTCTCTATGCAACAGATTAAGTCTCTTACAAAGTTGTATGGTATCATATTTTGAATATGGTCCTTAAATCATTCCTTGGAGACGGACCCCTTCCTCCTTTAATTTAACTAAATTAACAACCGGGGCTACTTGTTCACAATACTCAACTGTTCCTTCAACCAAATTTCCGTGAACAATTTTACTTGATCTCTCATTACCATGAAATTCTGAAATTCTTTCAGCAGTATTATCCGTATTCTAAATATCACTAGAATTAACAGTTATAGGTTCAAATGTCATGCTTATGTCAGAAAGGAATTTGCCATCTTTCTTTTTCAGTTTTTTTTTAATGTTTTTAGATAACCTCATTTTATAATTATTCCTAATGGTAAGAAATTCTGCATTCATGTTTGATGAAATAACAGGTTTTTCCCCTTTTAATGTTCTTCCTTGTTCGTCAGTAGTATCAATAAGTTTCCTCATTTCCATCAGAGCCCCACCATCAGAAGATTTCATCATGTTAATTTTTGCTTTTGTACCTTCTATTAAAGGACTAACTTCACTAAAACTTAAGTTCTTCTCCTCCAAACTACAACTAAGTTCTGAATAGACATCAAACATGAACGCAGAAACCAAAAGAACTTTATAGGAACAGAAAAAATTATACATTCCCTTTACGACGGTGATTTGTCTGCTGTAACTTAGAAAGAGCTGTCAGTACAAATGAATAAGATTCATAAACAGCTTCAACTGCCTTCAATCCAAGCCATCTGAGATTTTTGGTAGCAGAAATATTTAGGTTCTGTTAGTTTTAAATAGGTTTACTGAACGAATCTCAAAGTAGATTTATTGGATTTTCATTGATTTTGATCGCGTAATCATAAAAAACGCAGCTTATCCGATGCTTTGATATCCCGTTGGTATGTTTAAATCGTAGGAAAGTGTTTCAATAGATTTAGATATTCATTATGTATCCAAAAATATCGAGTTTTGTTATCTGTGAATTTTTAGGCAAAATTTTCTGATAGACTTTCCTCAAATTTGTTCATTACGAAAGTGCAAAGTGTGCTGCAATTAGAAATTAATTCGGTGACTCTCACATGAAAAAAAGAGTTTTTACTATGTACAGGCGTTTTGACAAATGTGTGCTTGGAATTTTACTGGAAGAAATAAATGAATTTCTAGTTTAAAATTGCAGAAAAAACTTCGACAGGACTACTGCATTTAAATAAACACACATTATGTTTGAGTCTATTGGGTAAATCCTTTTGTTGTCCTGGCTTCTGGTGCTATATAACTGCAAGGCTATCGACAAATAATCCAAGTTATTCTTAATCATTAACAGGCAGAAGAGACAACTACTATTATCTTGTTCGAAAAATTGTTTTACATGGTCATCTAGCACTGTAAAACCACAATTTAACCGATAATAAAATTTATCCTAAATTCGGGATCTTTTCCCGTCTCGATTTTTAATCCCCTTTCAAAAAATATCATTTTTTTCTCATTTCATTAAAAACTCTTAATTTACAAGAAAATAAAATTTCTTTTCTCCGTAATTTTTTTAAAATTGTTTTGATATCATTTATTGCAAATATTTAGTTTGCATATTTGTTTCCAAACACCAATATCTTTTCTGAAAATTATAACATTCTTCTGAAGAAGTGATTTGTCTTTAAATCCCTAACAAAAATTGACTTAAGGAAAGGCCTCGCAATATCAGTGATTTAAAAAATCTCTGACAATTTTAGTGATTTTATAAAATCCCTAAATTTTAGTGATTTTATAAAATCCCTAAATTTTAGTGATTTTACATAATATCAACAATATCATTTTTTTCTACACATACTTAAATCAATTGTCCATTATGTAATTAGTATATCTAGGAACACTATTTAACATAACTTTACACGAGATATCAGTTTTTAACTTTATTTCTATCATTTCAGGCGATGATGCTTCAACATATCAACGCTCTTCTATTTTAGCAGGACTTTCACTAATTGTATCATTAGGATTAATCCTGTAAAATTTCAAGAACAGTTTTCCAGGGCTCCAAGATGACACTGCTGCTAGCATTACTTCATGACAGTGAAAACCATATTAGATATTGTTAATCTCGTAGGAGTCGAGAATTCACATTTTATTATGATGTTGTATGGTAGTTGAAAAAAAAGTCATATATATTTTGAACAACAAAGTTTTCATTCATATACTTCACTCACATTCCTATTTTATTATACTAAGTTTTACATTGTAAGCATTTTTAAGAATAAACCTTTGTTATATATATTAGTAAAATTATGTTTAAAATACAACCATTTCAACGAAAAGGTGAAAAAGTACTTGT
The DNA here is from genome assembly GCA_002080025.1 of Modiolus philippinarum. NCBI lineage: Eukaryota > Metazoa > Mollusca > Bivalvia > Mytilida > Modiolidae > Modiolus > Modiolus philippinarum. The sequence continues at coordinate 6,434 of MJUU01002475.1, forward strand.
TACATCATAATACAGGAGAAAGTATCTCACTGGTGTTAAATTTTATCTCTTGGTGATTTTGCACTCCCTTTTATCGTTAAGGCCCTTATATGTAAGAAGTTACTTCACTTTTTATTGAAATATCACATTTTTTAAGTATTCGAGTTATATTCCTTTCCAAAATTGAGATAGAGTTTAAATTCGATTTCAAAAGTGTTCAGCTTATCAAGAACTGCAGTTTTTACAAATGACCGGATAACATAGTTAAACATACAGTGGGCTGCAGACATAACCTCGTTTAAATTAACTTGGAGAGCAGTCACGAGAACAGCTTGAAGTTAACTTGGAGAAGACTTAGAACAGTCACAGAATCATGTTTGCTCTGGTAATAGAATCATGTCTGTTCTAGCCATGACGACTCTACATACATCTGCTCTTGCCAGGACCGTACTACCAAAGTCTGTTCCTACTTAAATTTGCTCTGAACATGACCGTTCTTGCCAAGTCTGTTGTGGTTTTTCGCGTTCTTTTTAAGTTTCCTGTGGCTGCAGCTATTTTGGTCTTAGAATTATTTAAATGAATATTAAGGTAGTAGACCTAGGTTAAGGGAGATAACTCTTTAAATCAGTAAGGCGTTTGAAAGAGGCAGTTTCATTGATGCTTTTTAAGCATTTATGTGAAAAAGAAGAAAAATCATCTATGTTACTTAGAAGCTAAGAATATATTTATGAAATTTGGCCTTAACAAACATACACATGATTTTTAAGAGTTATGTCCCTTAACCTAGGTCTACCTCCTTAAATTAGAAGTGTCAGTATTTTCTGTTTGTAGAGCCCACTGCCGTTAAAAGGAAAAAAAAACATGAATGGCTTATTTTACGATATTTCCAATAACTATTCGTTCGGTAAACGTAATGTGATATATATTTTTTTACATATAGATTGATTTAATATTATTTTTTTTTTATTTCACATGTATTATAATAAATTTATGGAAAATTGTTGCAAACTCAGTTTTATGGGATAACGTCTCGAGAAAAGGAATTACTCTTACTTTTAATTTTGTATTTGAATATTTCATTTCATTATTCTATTTTAAATTTTTTTTAAAGATATTATTTTATTTTACTAGAAATATCTGAAACACGTGTAAAATTGTTACCAATTATGATTTTTGTAATGGATGTGACAAGAGCAGGTATGAGTGCGGTCATAGCTAGAACAGGTCAGCCGAAAGCAATCCTGACTTGGATAGGTCAGAGCTGTTACGGATAGAACAAGTCAGCTGAAAGCAGTCATATCTAAAATAGGTCAGAGCTGTCTTGGATAGAACATGTCAGAGCAGTCATGGCTCTGACCGGAACGGTCGGGAATCTAGCTATGACCTTGACTGGTAAGAGCGGTTAGTATTCTACAGCAGACTTAGAGCAGTTCTAGAGCAGACTTGGTACCTGTTCTGTGTTAGCCTGTTCTTAGTTAACCTAGAGGAGCTTCAGGTTAATTCCATGAAAGGTTATGTTTGCACCCCACTGTAGGACCCTATGGGAAAATGTTGTTCATTGTTCATTTTTGTTTCATACAAGCTGTTATTAATTACACTGAGTAACTCGATAGTCATTTGAAGAGGAAATCTTTTAGAAGAGGTCATAAATCCAAGATGGCCGCCACTGATGATTTTAGTTTAACATTGTACCCTGTGTTAAATGATGCAAATTGATAATACTTAAACATCTTTTCACATATCAGGCAATATTAAATAAACATGGTTACAGGATGATCATTTTACAGTGTTTGTACCGATCAAGAATCCAAAATGTCTACCAAGGGGTTACATAGATAAAAATAGGCCCCTATGTTAAAATGTTATAAATTAATTCTTGATATCCGTTTCAGAGTACATATACATAGTAACATGCTGGCCATTTAACAAATTAAGGATTTCATCTTAAAATTGACGAAAGAATTACTCTACAAACTAGGCAGTATGACAAACGCGATGATAGTAAACTTCCCTTTTCTTTGTTGCAATATAAATGGCCAGCAGATTGAGTTTACTTCTCCCAACTCATTTGCTAATCAAGAGCTTTTGGTATTTACAGGGACAACCTTAATAGAGCTCGGTTGCTTACAGATAGGGTATTTACAGGGACAACCTTAATAGAGCTCGGTTGCTTACAGATAGGCTGGCTGGGCAAGGGAAGGTAACCAATAACTCGAGTCATCACAAAATTGATCGCTATTGGATATCTGTCTCCCATATGACAACCGATTCTCCCTTTACTGCTAAAGTATGTTTTCCTACTAGCGTGTTTGACTTTACTACCAGAGTCAACATAACTTCAGCACGGCGAGTGTCTTTTTAAATACTTTACCGGTGCACTTGGTTTTTATTTGATCCGTATTGTTAATCCGTTTCACTTTTCCGTCCCATACTGTTTCTTAGTGTTTTCGATGGTGCAGTGGCTTCTGGGCTGTTCGTATTAAGACAGACAGTTTGGTTCTCAATTACTTCAGTACTTATCATAAATCCAAGATTGCCATCACTACAGACTTAAGTTTATCATTTGATCAAATGGAAAATGTTGTCTTGAAAACCATTTCACATGATAAATTGATATTAGCTAATAATGGCAATATAACACCAAATCTGATTTATTTTTACCGGTTAGAGATTCAAAATAGTCCTCATCGTGGAATAAAGTTTAGAATAGGACTGTGATTGTAAGAACACTTTGCCGATTAATTTTATGTTTGTTGACTATTATGCTTGTAAAACATTGGATAACACGACACATCTACAATGGCTGAAAATTACAATCACTACATGCCACTATCTGTCATTCATGACATGATATACATGGATGTAGCGTTGCTCGACATCTAGCAATTAATTCCGCTCAAACCAGGGCTAGGGGCCGTTTTGAACTTAATACGATATTAGCAAAGTTCATTGCTGAAGGCCCCATGGTGACTTCCAGATGAAGAACAACAATAAAATCGTTGTTCCGTTGCTTATTTTTAACATGTATGTGTAGATTTTTTCTTATAGGCATTTACTCCATATCCGTTCAATGAATATGCATGTAAAATTTTATAAATATTTATTCTTGAAAACCGTTTCATATATCATATTATAAATTATTGAATGTAGGGTGACATAATAAATATTTATTTTCTCTTTGATAAAAATGCAGATTTGAAAATTTGTTAATGCCTGCCTCAATTGTGCTTTTTATTTGTTTTACTAGTAGGTAAGGGAAATACAAATTATGTTCCAATTCCCCTGTTCTATCCAAGAAAGCTGTGGGAAAAGTCTTATTAGATCAATAGCCACAAGACAGGCTCATGTGATCCTCTGGTCAATTACGATTATTAAACAGACTTGGGGTACTTTTGCAAATATTTCATACCGAGTTTTAGTGGTTCATGGTTTATTTTGATTCTGATATAAAGATTTAGTCAATATTATCATCGTCAGTTTATGTTTTGGAAAAAATAAGTTTCTTTAGCATAAAAACATTGTCACATAAATCTTACAAGAGAACAATAAATTAAGTTGTTATTTTATTTCGTGGTTTTTTATTTGTCAGAAATTCCTTATTTTTCTGTATTTTCCATTTTGACTTCCGAAAGGTAGCTGATTTCGAACCTGATGTTCAATTTTCTTTATAAAATCATTGTATTGAATACTACTTTTTCTGTGCAATGCTCAATAAGTATTATGCAATCGTATATGGAGAACAAATTTTGATATAAACAAGTGTGTTTTGCAAAAACACACTTGTTTATATCAATAAAAATGTGCCAAAAATTATTTATTTTTGTATTCGAACACAGTTGTATTAATATATCGAATACTGAGAGCCATATTAGAATTTAAATTCTTGAGACACTACAAAATCACACAATTTTCCCCTCTCTTTTCGAAATGTACAACATACCATTCACACCTTTCCAACTTTTTTATCGTTTCGTTTTCTGTCAAGGATACCTCAAACTTACCCTATTTCCGATATGCATTTTTTACTCATCACAGCCGCACTTTGTAATGGGACTAGCAAAAGCAAACGGTAGTGTTAAACTCATTACCTCCACTTTATCTGTCCCATTTCCCTATAGTGTTTTAAACATACGAATAAAACCCAATACAGGTAGACTACAAACTCCATGAACATAATCTAAAATAACAATACGTAAATTTTGAAAGATGGGTCAAGTGGTGCTCGCTGTTAATCTGCCTGCTAGCTGAAGGAGCTCAGTTTGCTGGTAAATCACTGTCGCACTACGGAAGAAAATTCAAACTCAAAACTTCCCGAAGGGTTTGGTCTTGAATCATATATTTCAAAGACATTGGCAGCACCAGTGAAAGTCTAGTATGTGTGTAAATCTTCAGGTCACTAGATCTTACAGCTTATTCAACGGATACAAGCAGAATGTCTTGTCGATGTCCAATATTATGCAAAGAATGTAAGTTACGTTTCAGGATTATTAATCAGTTTTTGACATTTTTAAGAATATTTTCGTAAAAAAGAGGATTAGAAATATTTTTAGTAATAAGCTTTTTGCGAGTATTGCAAAATTTAAATATCAAATGTTCATATGAATTATAAAATGTCTTAAATGTATTCAACAAACAACGGCAGTAGAATACCGAAGGAACAAGGGAAAAGATGACTACAAAAATCGAAGTCCAAAGACATGGCAAAAACGGTAACAGATAAACAAGGACGCGAGACAGCTACAATGCACGGAAATAAAAAGATAACATTAAGAACCAAGGCACTCATAGTGTAAACTCCCATGAAAACCGGGAGTGACATCAGTGAAAACTCATGACATATGTACATTGTAACCATGTTTCCAAAGCTTGGCATTGATAGTATGTTACGTTCATTGAAATCGTCAAGAGTAGAACAAACACGTGCGAATAGTACTAGATGCAAAACATGCACCCCGTAGGATGCAGCTAGAGGAATGATATCGTCAAGATAAGAAAAAATAGTAATAGTAATATCAAAATCATCCCTACTGTCATATTTCAAAATGTTATTTTACAAGATTTAATAATATTACTTTGAACCAGAAAAGGGCAGTATTTGAACCATTGTGAAAAAAGAAAGGAAATGGGGTAAATGTAAAGAAGACAACAACTCATCTCCAGGTTAAAACTACCTAAAACAAAGCATCTAGGGGTCGCCCTACGGTCTTCAACACAGTAAGGAACCTCACACCATGTAGCAAGTGAATAATTCAATGGAAACAAAACAACAACCAATAACCCGATTATCAAGAAACTAAAATTTTATGAGAAGACAAGGACAAGGCAATAGCCATCATATTCCGACTTCCGGACAGGCGCAAAAATTGCGTTGGTATTAAACTCTTTTCTTGGATTGTTAGCATGTCAGGTATATGAAATGAAATATTTGGATCTGATTATATATGAATTCTGTTGTATGGAAAAGAGCAATAACGTAAATATCTTCTTAATAGTTTTAACAAAAACGCTTTGCTAAAACTTGTTGTTCATGTTTGTAAGAGTGTGGCTTCATTTTCTTTTTATCTCTTGTTTCATACTCTTGTTATATCTTTGTTTCTTGGTGTTTTGGATGTTGCAATAGTCATTTAATTATTTGGCTTTACACTGATGGTTCGGTTCTTCCCTAAGCCTACAAACAATCTAACTTTAATTGAAACATGTACCGAGGTGAACATTTGCTTAAACCCCCGATACAGCATTTAAACTAATAATTTGTGTATTTGTGTAAACAGACATGCAACTATTTTTTTTTAAAAATGCTAATAAAACATTTACAATTCAATTCGACTCGTGACCTTTTCATTAAATCTCAGACAAAAATTATAACAACACCGTGTTATGTGATCTGTAGATTTAACTACATTTAAACAATTCACACATCACTGATTTGTGTCAATAGTGTATATTTTGTGTTTTGATTTTGGATTGGTTTTTCGAGCCGTGAGTGCAAATTAAATAAACATGTATGCGATTATTTAGAAAAAAAAGATCTACACTTTATGTTCTAACATTGCTTTATGTAGGGGAAAGTTGTCAGAAATTGAAGGATGCAACGCCCTTGTCTTTTTAAATATTTTTTAAGTGCCCAGGTATAGCCACCCCCCCCCCCCCACCCCACCCCCACCTTCTTCTGTACGTGCTGGATTTGAAAAAAAATCATATCACTGCGATACCACGAGATTACCTTGGAGGCAGTAATAAGTTCATCTATATTAAGAACTTGATTCCTTGCCAGTTGCACAGTAGACATAGTTGTCATTCGGAGCTGTTTCTTTTTTTCGATTTGGTTCCATTTTTGGGTGATGCTTTGTGGTTTGGAGAGAAATTTTGATAGTTTTCCTGATTATGACCTTATTTGGAACAATTCAATGTATGTTTGGATAGCACACAGACCACAATCAGTTACATATCGGAACGGTTTTACTTGTTTAGTTTGTTGTAAATTAAATGATTTTGTATATGTACTTGTTCTGTTGAGAGATCGGAGAAAAAAGTCCCGTTTTTACCTTTTATTCCTGTTTTGTTTTACAAAAATATCACATGAAGTTCAAATTCTTTTTACAAAATTGAATTTCTTTAATCAATAAATCAATGCCAGGAGATGCGTTTCATAGAGAAATTGAATATGAATAATTATTTAGCACATCTGATAAGGAGTATAAAAAGACATATATTTACAAAGAAATAAAATGCATGTTAATATATCTCTGAGCGATGAAGAGCAGAATTTCAATTTTAGTTTTCCAGAATGTGTCATGCATTCACAATACATTATCAAGTATCTTTAATAAGAAAAACTTATATATTTCTTTTGTGAAAAAAAATGTAAAAGGATGTTGAGCTACTACGGGGTTTAAAAAAATATGGCAGGGTGGGCTTTTTCCATCACTAAATGTATACGTCGTCCGACGTAGGTCATCCGTTGTAAACCTTTCTTTGAAAGAACTTCGTCTTGAGAACCACTGAATGGTTTGGCATTTTTTATGCTAATGCGGTGCTAACCAAGTATTATACTTTTGTGCTGATCCAAGAAAACTTTCCTGCCATCATTAAGAAGCGCATGAGCAAGGTCTAAAATAAATGCATATAGGGTCATCCTAGTCATCATTTCCGAACAGTAAAGTTTCGATTTGAATACATGAATATCAATGCCATCAAGCAAGATTGTTCTCTGGTTTATGTACAATGAACAATTGATAAAAAATGAGAAGCACATTTATGTCGTGATGTAAAAAGCGTTAAAACTTATGTCTGGATATTTCGAATAAAATTGTCGTCTTTATTAGTTTCAAAAATTCACAACTTTTCATTTTGAATTATATTTTATTATGTAACCAAATTTTATTATTCCCTTTCAATGTTTAGGTGGTTTCGGCAATATTTGATTTGTGGATTTATTTATTATATTTATTTATTATAATTATTTTTACAACAATATGTTATCTAATCGAGACAATAACGTCAAAAGAAAAATGTGTGCAATTAGCGTCAGTTTCAAAAGTCACTTCTATTGAGTGTAAGATTTTGAAACAGTTACATTGATTGGTCAACAGACGTTTTGAGAAATCTGAAATTAATTGTTGAACGAAAAAGCGTCAGTTCGGAAATCCGAATGAATGTGTACGGACCTCGTATAGTGACAATACAACTGGACAATATTTCCGTTTGTGTTTATGGATAACCATATGCTTATTTGTTACATGTTAATTGTTGAATACTGGTTCTAATAGAATCTTAACATTTCATCTGTGTTTCCTTTAACTCTACCGCTAGTTCCCAAATGTTGAAATTCTTAACACGTCAATTGGTGGAGAACCCGGGCAGAAATTAACAGATTACATGTAGGTCAATATCTTGCACGACTTAGCTATCAGAAATGCATATATATATATATATATATAATATNAACAAGTCCGTGCTATAGACCTCAGATATTAAAAAGGGGTTTAGCACGAAATCAAACAATACATCACATCTAGGACTATTAAGTCCAGTTGAAACGGCTTAAAAGTAGTACGCCTTACTCTAAAAACGGTCTATTGCACTATGAGACACAATTTAGTATTGATGGTCATTTGCGAAAAATAAATAATTTATTCAGTAGAAAAGTTTGTTTTAAAGTTATAACGTTTTTCTTTGATTACTCTACAAACAGCTCCAAGAAAATTCCACAATGCACGATACCAATATTTTCACAAACAGCATCGCGCTTTCTTATTTCAATTTCATCCCTAATCACAATTATTCACTGAATATTTTCTGCAAATCCTAGAACAAGTATGTTAAACGGTACTTGGTTACTGGTCGTTGTTTTTTCGTGCTGTTCTCAATTGTCATATCGTTCTTCACTTTCGTAGTGTTCTTCGGTGTTACATTGTCAATTTTCTTTTGTCATGCTTGAATTGCAATTGTAGCTAGCAGTAATGCTTAGGAAGTTAATATAACTTGTATAAATGTTACTCACATATAGCCTTTTTTCCTTAAATCCAAAATTCTGAGATACCGGTTATAAAAATTTGAAAATGAATGCATCATACTAAGGCTGGAAAGAGTTTTGTAGACGATTTAATGTGTGTTTATCTAAACAGAGCGATTTGAATTCATTATGAGCTTGTTTCACAAGTAGCGCGGGGGATATATTTTTAGAGCTCTTGTTTTCAAGCATGACAAACACCGAGTTATTATAACGCTTTGCTGTCTAACATTCGTTTTTCTGATATTATGCTTTCCATTTATTGTATTTTTTTATTTTATTAATCTGTTGAACTATATAGTGATTCTTTTTAAAATGGTCATCATTTTAAATAAGCGTATTAAAATTATCGGGCTCCACCTCCACAGCAGGGAGAAACATGCAAAGTACGGATAATGAAGGGGGCATCAAGTTGACAATATATATGTCACTAAAATGTACATCTATTTTTTCCAATTTCTCTGAAATGTCCTTTAAAAATTTCCCTCAAATGTTCACATTTTTGTTCGGATAACACGTGTCGGATTAAATCTCCCCCCACTCCGCTAATATGCCCATCGACGCAGAAAATTACATCTAGCTTTTTTTAAAGTGTCCACATTTTTTTCTGTATTTGGACTTATTTCTTTAAAAAAAATCGCTTAGGGACCGACCATTTAACCTGAAGGGGGGGGGGGGGTATGGTTTTTTTTCTGGACAGAAAATTTTTTTCGCCTTCGCGCGAAACAAATTATTTAGTTTTTGCACGCGTATCAACAAAATATTTTTTTTCAAAATTAACAGTATTTTTTGGGGCAGAAAGCCTCATTCACAAATTTTTTTTTCATCATTTTGGCAGCCAAAATATTTTTTTCACATAAAATCAGATCCAAAATATGTTTTTAGAAAAAAACCATAGCCCCCCCCCCCCCCCCCCCTCTTCAAGTTAAATGGTCGGTCCCTTATCGGGTCGGTTTCATAATTCTTAGGAAAATTTAGTTACTTCCTATCCCTTAGCTGCAATTTTTCTGTGGTCAGAATATTAAAGTCTACTATTACTATTATGATCTCACCGATTCACACACTTTTCAGACAGTTATTATTAACAACACCTAATTTTATGCCCTTTTACTATTTATAATTCCTGAGAAAAACATGTACATTTAAAGAAGGTAAATATTGTTTATTTGTTATGGTTCGATAGTTCACTGTATGACACTGACATGTGTAAGTAACAGGTAAGTCCTTTTGTATTTTAGAAATCAAATAATATCAATTAAATAGAATCATAACAAAATCATAATTAAGCTGGACATATCTCTTCTTTTTATCAAATATATGTAACAAATATTTTGTCATATGAGATTAAAAGATATATGAAAATAGACAAAATTTGGGTCATGTTTTTAATCACAGGTGCTATAAGTCGAAAGGCACATTGATAGTAATATAGGAAATTGGCGATAAATATATGTTATATTAGTATAAAATAGCACAAATAAATGAAAAATATTGAAAAATGGAGTAAATGTTATAAAAAGGGGGAGGGATCATAGGGGCCAGATACAGGGTCCTGTCCTCAAGCACCTGTGAAATAAATGCCAGGAGAACTAGCCATGCGCAATTTCATATAATTTGCTTAAATGAAACGGTTTCGAAATAAGGAAAATATAAAAACAGGACTGCTTTTTTCCTATTAGTTAAAATCTGACAAGAAACTTACGTAAATATTACTATTATTAAAACACATTTTTTATATTAATTCGTACATAATATTTATCACATTAACACATAGAATATTCACGCGTTTTAATGTTTGGAGATGACCCAAAATTAAGCATCACGCGATGTTGCCATCTCATACTAGTAATTTGACCATCACTCCTATATGAAAAATAAAGGAAATGGGGTAAATGTCAAGGAGACAACATCCCATATCCAGGTTAAAACGACCAAAAACAAAACATCTAGGGGTCACCATATGGTCTTCAACACAGTGAGGAACCTCACACCATATAGTAAGCCCTAAATGGCCCCGAAAAGGTAAAAAAGTGAATAAATCAATGGAAACAAACCACATCCAATAACCCAAATATCAAGAAACTAAAATTTTATAAGAAGACAAGGACAAGCCAATGACCAACATATTCCCGACTTGGGACAGGCGCAAAAATTGCGGTGGGGTTAAACTCGTTTTCTTGGATCCAAACCCTCCCCTATGTGTGGTGAATGGCTAAAAATAAATAAACAAAAAGATCAAACTAGAAAAAAGTCCAACTTATCAAGACGAGTACCCTTACAAAGAAGAACATAAAACATGAAGACAATACATATAATACGTAATCAACAAACCTGCAATTCTAAAAATTTTGCGTTGAACTGACAAGATGTCTCGAAAATTCGTCCTATTTCAACAGCATATTGTCTATGTAGATAAAGGCATTGATTCGGATTTACACAACCGCCATCTCTAGGGCTGTTTTCACTTGGAACTCTCGAGTCGCGAAGGGATTCATAGAATCATTTTGTAATCTTAATTCTGACTGGTTACTAAGAACTCGAGTAACCATTGCAAATACGAGGTTAGCTTGAGGTTGACTCTTCAAAATGGCGGAAATAAAATCGACCAATCAGAGTATTTACTCGAAATTTGATAAGGGACTCGAGTCTCCACCCAGGTTACAACTGAAACAGCCTACTTGTTTGGTCCGCCATTTTGGAAGGTTTCTAGTGACCGTACAGAGACGGCTTAAACTACGTAAGGTTCTAGTTAGAAATATAGTAAAAAAATGTCTAAAGCGGACATGGCGGCAAAATACGATGCTTAGTTTGAAGCCTTTGAGAAAAATATAAATAATAAATTTGATTAACTGTTAGACATGTTTACAAAGGAAACTGCCAGTAAAAAGAAACAGAACATGGAGAGTTCGGCTCTGCCTATATCTGTTTCAGTCACATTTGGTAACGTCCCTTCCGGGGGAGCGTATTCCGATTTTAAAATTAGAAGCTAATTTGGAGAAGGATATGGGGTCCCCTAGAATTAGCAGAAACAGAGACTCGACGCATGGTCTGAAATATCATTACAAGTCAATCAAGCTAAAAGGAATTATTTTGACAGTAATTGTTCAGAGTTAGATTCGGTTTCTAATGTTTGGTCAAGTCCAACAAAGAGCGTAAAACTTTTTGATATTGACAATGTTAAATAGTCAAAAGTTTTAAAACATGTAATGACGTCTTCGGCCTCAGGCAAACATTCACAACTGGAGAATGAGTTCTGACAATAAAACATGTAAAACCCATGTAAGACGTTCAAAACGATTTCACGAAATTTTAAGGATTAGACAAAACAACACGAGGGTAGTGATAGTCTTGTTCTTTACAAGTCACAAGTGGACATTTTAGAAAGTTCATGGCGTTTTCGTAATCCAGATAGGTTGAATGCATATAAGGAAGACTATAAAAGTCGTTTAAAAATACACGCGAGTTCACAGTTTTTACAGTTTCCATCTCTAGATGATCAATTGGAACCATTATTTTCACAAACATATGATGAAAAAGCTGTCTGTAATTGGGACAATCATAAATGTTTATATACAACTCCGCTGAAAATATTGAGAAACTTGGGTTTCAAAGACAGGTGTCCGCAAGAACGAACATACATGTAATGAACTAATAATGGGATATTTAGTTATTGTACATGAAGGGACAAAATCCATATAAATACATTGTAAAATCAAGCCAACGGAACAACGCTTTGACTGTTGTTCTTCATCTTGAAGTCACAATGAGGCCTTCAACAAACAGCAAACACTCTTACCTCATAGTAAGTTCAAGACGGCCCATAGCACCGGTTTATAAATTTATCAGGCGCTTGCTTCTTTATTGAAAGGTCTAGACGATGATGTTATAGAAAAAGATCAAACGTGTCAGACCATACATGATGTTTTTGCCATGTCAACCAAGTCATGAGACCTGGCAGGTAGAAATGGAGCATTTGTGCATGTTATTAGAGGTAAAGCAGCTGTCCGTTACTCAGGTTTATAAGATTCTAAAGACATGAGTTTTTAAAAACAAATTTTTACTGTAACAGAGGATATAGTAACTGAGGGTAATTTAGATACTCTTTTGAAAAAAAAGGAAAGATCAGAAGAAAAATGTTTCTGATTTAATTCCTGGGTTATCAAATCAGGCTAATACTGACACTAAAGAAAAAAATGCTCCTGTCAGTAATGTAGCTAAAGCCAGTAGTACCTTTCCTATTCCGGAAAGAGGTAACAACAGTAATCGATTCCAGAAAAATCAGAAGAACTTCAATTCTAACAAATCACCTGAACGAAACTCTGGAAAGAATGACAGAGCAGCTGCCAAATGTTTCTGGGGATCTGTTCGGATTATTAAAGATTGTCATCTGTTATTATATTGATCATGATTCCGTGCTGAGATTTTGTTCTATTATAGGAAACTGAGAGACAGGTAATTAGGAAATTACTACGATGATAAGATTGCTTCTAAGTGTATTGATTTTATTGCTGAAAATATACGGATTTGAAAATATAGGTAAGTTTGTTTATATTCATGACATCTCAATTATATTTAAAACAGTGCTTGCTTATTTGGGGAGCAAATTTCATTTGGTGTGTTGTGCACAAAATTAGAAGTCGGAAATTTAGTTTTTGGTGTTCGTACTGAACACCTTAGCTACATTGTATTGGTTCATCTTGAATTGGATAAAAATAGATAACATGCAAGGGGCGCAACTTTAAATAGGTGAAAAAGTCTACTTATAAAATTGTAAATAATACAGTAAGTTACTGCATAATATGGTAGAACGTTACATACTATTGTCTTGAAATGGTAAAAATGTTTGAACATAGTTTAAAGAGGGAATCGGGGTGCTAAAAGGCTTTAAAGTGATGGCGGATTGACACTAATAAGGGGGTGTCGAATAGGCTTGAATATACACTTCGAGACGTTTATAATACACCCAAACCCATTTTGAATTGCTACTTCGCTATTATTAAACTAATTAAATTTTCTGTATTGAGAAATTAAAAGATCATCGAGTACATTTCTAAAACGAAAATATTTGTTTCACGCGTAGGAATATAAAATAATCTCTAAAGATGTCAAAATGGTTTCGTAATGAAAGTTGTGGCACATTTTTGAACTTTTCATGATGTTTTGATATGTTTACTGCCTGATCTTCACGCAGCCATTCTGTACGAACCTGAAATAATATTCCACGTGTGTAAATATTCAGTCAATCTCGATCATCCGCTAGAGGGCGCAGAATGTTGTTTATTTACATTTTTGATGTTTTGATCTGAGATTAACGGCTCACGTACCAGTATCTAAATGTAACTATATGTCTCTGCTGTGATTCCGCCGAAATCAGAAATGGATGTTGGACTCTGTGAAGGGTTCTCGATTATTTGATTGCTTCCATAGAAATGCCAAATTTGCACTCGATGCGCATGTACGTTGATAAATAAACACGATGCATGTAGGTAGTTTCATTTTCGGCTTATTTTACTTGTCTGAACCTTATAATTATTATTAACCTCCAAATTCGTTTAGCATAATCGTTCATGTTCACGAGGGGGAATTGCATGCATTTTAAAAATGTACGTATAAAGAGTGGCCGTTTCTGCCTGAAACCTTTGGATATCCTCTGCATCAAAATATTTAGGTGTATCAATATTCCACATTATTTTCCTTAGAATAAAAAAGGTTAATAATTCATACCCCTAAAACAAAGCTCATAATTTAGGAAGTTGTCATACTCCTAACAAAACTTCCTCAATATGATATCATATTTTGACTGTACAGTGGTATGTCTAAGTTTGGAATTGGACATAGAAAATGAGGTGAATCATTTAACTTCAACACATACGACCATCTACAGCTCTTATAGAGCTTTGATTTTCTACAAATAACGATTCCTCAGCACAGATGAAATTTAGAACATGTGGAAGACAATATGCATGATTTGTAACAGGTGACTAAAAACAAGTTACCGTAGGAATGGGAGACATATAGTCAACACTGCTTTGCACACTATCTGGAGGTGATATTGATATAGCCATGGTGTGTTGCACATTTTGAGATTACTATTGGAATTGCTATTGTGTGTTGCAACTGCAAAGCACTTTATATGGGAATGACTGAGGCGGGTTTTTTTAGCTCAGCATATTCTTGCCCCTCCCCCATCCCCCGGGATTGGTTTTAGATTTAGTAAAACTACCTACATTTCAGCCACAGTCGTCATTTGTTTGACAGTTTGTATAACTAATTGTTTAAGAGGGCTTTCATAGGTCAAAACGGGAAACTTTCGTTTTGGATGCTAGCATCACATTACATTAAATAATGCATGATTATTGTTGTCTGTATATTTGTTAACTTCACCTCTGTCGTTTGTATTATATCTCAAAATTATGATATTCTTTGTCATAATTATGAGATATATTTTCTTGTTGTGGCATTATACGCTTCCGTAGTTTTGTACTGTAAAAAAGGGGGGGGGGTCAATGAATGTTTTTTAATCTGTAAAAAAATCTGGATTTGTTCACAGATGTATGGCAAAAATTTTCTGAAAATATCCCGTAAAAACATACATACGAATAATCTTTTCTTCCTTAACGTAATGTAATAAATTATTAGAAAACATTTAGTTGTTATAACATAAATAAATGATAGTCTAAAGGAGCAAGAAACGTGGTTCTTTTGTTGATTGGATGATTGGAGTAATTCGTTTGTTCAAGGGCTGAGTGGTGTGGTTCTTTGATGTTTTGATGTGTATTATCATATATAGTTGTTGATTTGTAGATAATATGAATTATGTGGTTCCTTCGTTGACGGGTTGAGTTTGATGGTTTCTTTCGTAGATGGGATGATTCGTGTGTTTCCTGTGTTAATGCGTTAGTAGTGGTGCTGGAGCTTTATTGCTGTGGTCAAGCAAGTGGCAAAACTTTCAGTTTACCGAAATTAAGATTTACACCACAAGCTCTCTACCTTTCATTAACTCGCCGTCGTGCAAAGACAACATTGTATACATTTGTCAGGTTTTCACGTCTGATATATCTACAATGTAGACATTTAACATCGACGAACCTAACACATTGTGTAAGCTCGACGTGTTAATCTTGACATTATTTATAGTTTTGCCACTTCATTGACCGCAGCAATATTGAAAGAATGAGTTGGATGGTTTTGTTGTTGGTGGGATCTTGTGTGGTTGCTTTACTTATAGTAATGTGTAGTTGCTTGTTTACTTTGATTCAAGATTTAATTATTCTTGCCTATTATTACAGATCCTTGTACAGATGGCGACATTTTGTCAAACATCGCATTGAACTGTGCAGGGCCACAAGTGATAAGTCTTGCTACCCAACCAACAACTGAGTTAAAATGCGAGTAAGTAATATAGTTGTAATAGCAACGACGAGACATGAGGCTTAAATCAATTTTAGAGCATTGCGAAAATCAACAATTACAGACTAATAAACAATGGGTACTGATTACCAGATCGAGAATATATAAACAGGAGATAGAAATTGCATCAGTATTTCATTTTAAGTTAAAATATGAAGCCCGAAACATTAAAGCTTCAAAAATGTAGTGAGTGAAACGTACAGAGATTCAACTTTTATATATCAGAATTCTTCACCTTTATTTTACATGGATATGCCGGGATGGCTATCGTTTCTGCTGGCACCACTTCTAGTTTTATTTTTCATTTTGAAAACGATTGAGATGGAGGTACAGCTTACATTGCAAAAATGTTTCAGAATGCCAAAGACTAAATTTTTCTTGATGTAGAAATTTGACCAAGATTATTCCCGACTTGCGGTTTGTTTGTTTCCCAATATTTACCTCCCTTTAGGGGAGGTGTAACTTCGGGACTTCCGTTTCAAATTGGACGGTAAAGTTAGAGGTGTCCGAAGATGGAAAGGATTTTCCATATCGGATCAGAAGATCGCACGTTGTTGACACTGTAAATCCATTCTAATAAATGGTATTATTGTCCGGGGAAAATATGTAACCTGATGCATTTCTGGGCTGACGCATTTCCTTAAGATGTTAGGAATTCCAATATGTTACTCGGATCACTCGATCTTCTTCGATAGGCCTTAGAAGGTAAATTACGAGAGTTTCGAACTTACACCTAAAAAGGGACACAACTCTTTTGAAACATACAAAATAGGTCCTGCATCCCGGATTCCGAAAAGAGTTAATAAGGGGCATCCTTGCCGTATTTCTTTTCAAAAATGGTCCGAAAGTAAGTGAGAACCGAACCGTCAGTCTCGAAAGAACAATTAAAGGACAATGGCAAGGTCGGAAAAACAAAGAAACAAAGACATAACATGAGAACGAAATTGGCTGTTATGGATCGTATGGATACATGTAGTAAGACAAGGCAACCACTTGTTATACGAAAAACGGATTATTTTGGAGAAAAAAAATTCTAACACATTTTTTTTTCTATTTCAGAATATATAATTTCTTGATTATAAGGGGAATCCGTGTCCATTTGTTTTTGTTCCAACTAAAAGCGAGTTGATCAAACAGGTTCCTCGGAACCTCTAGTCTTCCCTCATTGAATTTTAAAAAAAAAAACGAATTTGAGTGAAATATTTTACGAAAGGATATGTAGGAAATGAACATGAAACCATAACACACATCTCAACTCAAACTGCAATAATTTTTATGAGCTCTATGGGTATTTCGGAAATTAAGTCCTCATCAGCAGACCTAGAACCAAAACATAGGAAATCCATAATTTCATTTATGTTAAAAAATGCAAAAAACCGAACGAAATTCGAATAATCAGTAATATCAATTATAGCTAAGGACAGAACTACGATGAAGGTTTTAGAATTTACACAAATTTAGATAATAGTAATTGAACAAAACGTACACATGAGATATCATCTCATGTACAAGTACACCATATCTAATAAAAATAAAGAGCATATATCTCTAACTTTAAGGGGGATTGTTTTACCAACTCCACACTGCGTCAAAAGACAAACTACTGTATTAAAGTCTTACTTTCATTTTTATTATATTTTTAACTGTCGAAAGACATGTAGATTTGCCTGACACACCTTTACATATAAGAATTTGTCTTAGGTATAATAACGAATAATCAAATTGTCATTTCAAAAGCATTCGTATTCCGCAAATGATTGAATACAACCAGTAAACATTCTCAAACAATTATCATTATTAACATCAGTATGCAAAGTGAACGTAGCATGGCTCGTTTATAGAAGTACTACATGTACTTTGTATTTGCCAGCAGTTAATTACTTGTTTAGATGAGTCTTGCTATTAAGCCTTTAGGTGGAGTAAATTTACAAAAATGCCACATTTTACCCGCATTCTCTTACTCTAATATTTGCACTCAGTGTGACCCACCCTCGAACTTCACATTGCCTTTTATAGATTGATGGATGTTAGATATAAATGCAAATTCCATTGAGGAAAATGACGAATTGAAGAACATTTTACAACATGTGTACCTAAGTGATGAGAAATTATAGGACGATGTATTTTTAATACCACTGTTATTTGAATATTTTATAAAACGCTTTGGCTGTTATTTCCTGAAAATTTTAATTGCTATTCTAACGTCCAATTTCATTGATCAACGTAATGAACAATAAAGTGTTATTTCTCGATAGACGTCATTTGTCTATTAATGCGAGTGCAGTGGTATATCGTGACGTCGAAATCAGCGAAAACGTTGTATTAAGCTTAAAAGATTAGAATTGTAGGAAGTAAAAGTAATTTTGGTAGGAGTTTATGGATGTGTAAACGCGGCTTTTCACTCATCAACTTTACATCAAGTCCTTTGAACTTCATACAGTTTGTGAGTGAGTCAGCCGCGTTTACACAACGAAAAACTCCTCCAAAATTACGTATATTCATATGGTATTTCCGTTTTTTTTCAGTATTGTGATGAACATTATTCAGCCATGCATGATAGACAAAGTCAACGAAACGTATAACGCTACCTGTACGGAAAGGGAAAAGCATGATCTTATCATGTCGTTCAGACAAACTATTTATGATTTTATCAAATTTGACGTTGTAGACTGTAAGTTTACTAACAAAATAATGTGTTCTTCAGATTTAAAATATTCGCATTTCTAGTGAAAGGATATGGAGTAAATGCAAACGAGACAAAGTCTCTACACATACTGGATAAAAACAAGCAATGCTTTTATTATTGTTCTTCATTTGCAAGCATTTATATTTTAACATTTCATTTAAAATTATGCATACAGCATACGCTAAAAGAGTGCAATGTACACCGTATTTGTCAAGAATGAGTACAAAACACCAAAGGAGTAGAGAAGTATACTTAAGTCTATAAACGCCAGAGGAGTACAGAATAATACTAGAGTTTGTAAGTGTTGCGCGTGACACTTAGAAATAACGATAAATTTTAGGCGTTATATGTCAACTTCCGGGTAAATATTTAGTTTCCGGAAGTTTCTAAATTGAGCAAGACTTACAGACCGTATTACAGAGTGAGGAAAAAGAAATTAAGAATCTGATATAACATCAGGGGAAGTGCGAGACAGGAGACTCTTTGAATCCAAAGGTAAGATTTCCAGTCTCGGGCGAAACTTGCTGAGTCCGTGACCCGAGGTCCGAGATGATTGAAATCTTACCCTAGGGTGTCTGAGATTCTCCTGTCTCGCACTTCAACTTGTGTTTGATATTATTTCTCACTGTATTCACCCTAAAATATACTAAAATCCACACAAAAATATCAGCTGTTTATATTAGGAGTTATGTCCCTTTTTGCAACGTCATAAAATCAGAATGTATACCCGAGCGCACCATATTTCAAAAGACGATTTTTCTCGTTTTTTCCACTGAAATTTTATTTCAAATGATGTAATTATTTTTCAATACGTAGATTAAATACACTTATGATCACTGATGAGGACAGATATAGAATAGAGACCCCAATGAGCAAAAAGCAATATTTCCCGGTAAACTGCGCATGATTTTTTTTGTCTTACACTAGTGTAAGACAAGGAAATCTCACACCGCTAAAAAGATGAACTGCTCTGTCTCAAAGTGAGAAAAACAAATTACCTTAGTCGTATAATAAACTGTAAAAATCGCTATGTTATAAATTGTCGAGTTACCATATTTTTTTTCTGTATATAGCAATTTCGAAAACTTGTATAGGTTTTCAGTTCAGATCAGATCAAAATAATTGGAAGACAAAATTACCAAGAATTGTAAAATCTAACAAAAATTACTAACTATTTTCTTACCTTTATAGACAAAATCAATTGTAAAATCCATGTTACGTGTCTCATCTTCAATTCGCGAACAGCACCAAAGCAAAAAAGCTTCACAAATCGTTGAAGTATTTAGACATTAACACACACCAGTAGCACTCACATCAGTAAAGAAGACTAAAATTTTACAGTATGATATAGAAAAAAAACACCAAAACCAAAGAACTGATAGTATGAACTCCAATAAAAACCGGGAGGAACATCAGGCGCTCTGTAAGGGTAAGGATATCCAGGTTCACAATCAAATGTGAATTCCATTTGTTTACGAGTAACAACAATTATCTATATTGTCATTCATTGCATCTATACAAATGACTGATGTTTCGGCATAGCTAATGAATAATTTTAACTTTTTTTCCTTAAAAATCCTCTTTACGAGTATGTAACAAAATCTTAGATATGCAACAGCTATTTCCTGAAACATCACAATGACGCAAAAGCTATAAAATACTAAAATACCGAAATTGCAGGATTAACAGTAAATTTCGTTATGCTGTACACGTGTTTAAGCGTTTAGATAATGTTAAAAATATTCTTTCAAACATTACATTTCCTATTTTTATTTCAAAATGTCATTCTGACCAGCTGTTTATTGTGCCCACATCTCATCATTTTATTATGACACGTTTTTTTACTATTGACTCGATGAGTGCCCTTATATGTTGTGATTGCGTTTTGTTGGTCTTTTTGTCAGGCAGCAGTTGATTGCGATTGTAAATGAAATAAAGGGAACAACAGGAAACATCCACAATGGCTGAAAATTATAATTACATGTCACGATCTGTAAGGGAACTACACAGGAAAAACACACATTAGACAAAAGACAAACATAAACAACGATAGGAACTCGGGACAACCGGACTTGGTACCGGCACTAGCGAAAGCCAGCGGTAGGGTTAAACCGGTTTATGGGTACCCAAACCTCCCCTTTATCTGTCCCGTTTCCCTATAGATTAGTAAACATACGAATAAACCCAATACAGGTACATGTAACTCCATGACCACAATCTTGAAAGGAGAGAATATGACAATACGTAATTTTGAAAGATGGGTCAAGGGGTCAAGGGGTGCTCGCCGCTAATCTGCCGGCTAGCTAAATGAGCCTAGTTTTCTGGTAAAAGACTGCCGCACTACGGAGGAAAAATCAAACTCAAAACTTCCCGCAGGATTTGGTCAAAAACACTTTGCTGGTTAATTTTATGTTTGTTGACGACCCCGCATCAATTACGTGAAAAAAAACATGGATGTACAGTTCTGCTTAAACTGGTGCTAGGGGCCGTCTTGAACTTACTGTAAGGTATGATCAAAGCTCACGTCGAAGGCCACATGCTGACTTCAAGATGAAGAGCAACAATAAAAGCATTGTTCCATTGCTTGTTTATACCATGTATTTGTAAAGACTTTGTCTCACTTTCATTTACTCCATATCCCTTCATTCATCATTACATTAGTGAAGGAAAGACAACAGGAAAAACGTACAATGGCCGAACCTTACAATCACATGCCAGAATCAACCAGGGAACTGCACAAGAAAAACAATAAAATGAAAAAAAGACAAACATAAGCAACGATAGGAACTCGAGATAGCCGGACTGGGTACCGGAACTAGCAACAGCAAGCAGTAGGGTTAAATATTTTACGAAAGGATATGGAGTAAATGAACATGAGACAATAACACATATGTCAACTCCAACTGCATTAATTTTAATGAGCTGTATGGCCATTTCGGAAATTTATTCCTCATCAGCAGCACTAAACCGGTTTATGGTTACCCAAACCTCCCAATTCTCTATCCCGTTTTCCTATAGTAAAATAAACATGCAAATAAAACCCACTACAGTTGATCACTAACTCCAAGACCACAATCTTGAAAATGAAAGAATAGAACAAAACGTAATTTAGAAAGATGGGTAAAGGAGTGCTCGCCGCTAAACTGCCGGTTAGCCCAAGGAGCCTAATCGTCTGGTAAAACACTGTCGCACAATCAAATAATGTTGATCTATCATAACTATTACATTCATATAATAAGAAATTACATATTGCATCTACTAGTAATGTAAGTTTCAAATATAATACGAGTGTTTGATATTACAGGTTTTCCAGAACGATCCTGCTCTCAAGTTGAATCATTATTATATTATTTACCAATATACTGCGATTCAGATTATCAATCATTTGCCAAAACGGGAATCTGCAGGTAACTATTAGATAATTACATTTTTCATAACGAAAATGAATTGTATATCGATGGATATCAACTAGATGTATGTAATTTCAAAATATAATAAACGAGACTTTGGTGAGTTTATTATATTTTGATTACATAATAAGAACTGATATCCAGCTATATACAATTATTTGGGAGTTGTTTAAACTATTTCTCTTAGGATTTTCATAAATAAATGCAGTGAATTTTTAGTGCGGAACTACTGTTCTTTGTTTGCTTGCTTGTGACGTCGCTATTTTGTTTCAGTTAACAACACGGTTGCCAGGTTGCGTTTTTCGCGACAAAGAGATCTCACAGTGGTCATATAGAAACGTCGAAAAAAAGTGATAACATGACATGTGTGAATAGTGTTATTACTTGGCGTTTGACCTATCTAATTCCCGTAAAAGCGAAACAACAAGTTCATATCATACTCCAACTTTAAAGTCTCATTCTGTACCACCAAAAACTTTTCGTGCAAGGAATAGGTAATGAGCGTGCATCATTGAAATATAGCTCCATTATGATCAAATTTAGAAACAAATTAAGGAGTTCGTCATCAATAAAGGACCACAATTCCAAATTGAACATGAATATTGTTCTTTGTATGATAATTTCGACAATAGATATGTCATCAAAGGAGGTAAAACCAAATAAAAGACGCTCAAAAGCTCGTTTAAGCCAACTAAATGAAAAGGCCTAGACATTAAGCTGATATAATCTCAAACATAACTAAGGCAAGTTAAAAATTTTACATACTAGACCAATGCTTTGATGTAGAAAAAAATGTTATCTTAGTGATGAACAGGACATACCACGTGGCTGCCGGCAAGGGTATACAGTCCTGTCTTTGTCCATTCTGTTCTCAACAAAACTCTGTATGTGTGTACATTCATAGAATCACGAACTCGCATCACTAAATCTGACAGTTCAGTGGTGACACCAAACGAGTTCAAATATGTCGGGTGAATTCACTTGACTCTTTCTTAAGAAAATTATTCAGTTCATGTTTTAGCTGATAACAAAGCATTAAGCAGTTAAAACAATAAAGGAATTAAATATTCTGAAATTTATCTTAACGCTTGATTAGTGCAAGTTTGAAACTATCGCATATGAATATTCTTTAAGTTTGATCTTTCACACTTTGATTATTTAGATGCATGTTCTACAGGTATTGCTCAATCTTATTAGACATTACCATGTATTGAGTGTAGCGAACAATCGGTAGATCTATTCTTATTAGAATGGATGTCGCTTTGCAAAGAGATGCAATTACCGATAGATCATGGATCATAATTAAATAACCTCGAAAAGATATGGAGTTAATGCGCATGAGACAAAGTCATTACAAATACATGGTATAATCGAGCAAAGGAACATGCTTTAATTGTTGTTCTTCTTCTTGAAGTCATCTTGAGGCCTTCAACAATGAGCTTTGCTTACATCTCATAGTAAGTTGAAGATGAGATGTATGTATCTTCTCTCAGTTCGATACTTTAAGCATAAATATAGATTACACCACATCACACAGATCCCGTTCATTACCATATTTAATCCACTAGAGATAGTTGAATTGCGAGGCTTGCAGAGCATTTTAAAAATTTTAAATTTAACTATCGAGAGGAATAATCGGGATAAAATGGTGTAATCTTTTTCTCTAATGATAGATGATATAAACGCCGAGAATTGTATTCCGAACAGAGACGGCGGGAAATTGAACGGGCCTTATTCAACATACGTTGAATAAAGAAAATTTATCTAACGGACCAGAACCGGTTTAAGCTTGACATATCATTAGAGAAATACTGTTTTCTCATGTTGTGCCGATTTGTCCTCTTTATATTTACAGTAAATTAAGAGACGGCCTTTCTTGTCTTCGGTATGAATTTAACACAACAACAGCAACTGACACATGTTCAGATAGAGCTGTGTATGATCTTACAGTAAATAATATGAGAGATTGGCCGTTCCATATTTGTCCAGGTAAAATAAAGTATAAGTTTCTGCTTCTGTATTTGATGATTTATAAATATTAAATATATTATTGCTTTTAATTCAATAACTGTCTGTGGTACATTCATGACACGCACAATTTAATTTTTCCATAAAAGATGTTGAATATGCTTTCTACACTTGAATTTGATCAAACATGTTTAAAAAAAAACACAATACCAAAGTTGCAGAAATGTTTTACTCCTAAGATTGCTATGTGCCTCTTTTGTTTAAATAAAATCCAAATTTGGAAAAGTAAGATCAGCAAAATTTAGATCGATGCTGGTTCAAAATTAATATCATAATATGCCTAAAAGGGAACCAACTTCAACTAAGTACAAAGCTTTGCACGGGTGAGATTCTCGTTTTATTTACACATTTCAGAGATTTACAACTTGTTGATTTCCAGAATATCGGTTTTCGTGTCGAAACATGAAAAACTTGACTGCACTCGTAATATCCTCGGGGGACGAAGCTGCAGTAAATATGTGTTTTGCATAATTTGACATCTTATGTCTCTTGAATGTCGGAATTATATAATACTCTCTCTTAAAACCATAATCAAATTATTACATGTACATAGAATGCAGCAATTTACCGAGTTTTCTCGTTGAAATAAATGCCATATTGTCACCATTGAAAAAAGTATTTCTTGTTATGAAGTGACGTCACAATATCTAATCCATGCCGTTGTCAAGCAAACAAACTGAAATTAAAAAAATCTGCATCTGACATCTGATAACAAAATTTTTAATATGACGCTTAACTAATCGACTGTGATTAATATCAATAATGGTTTAACTTGCTGCGGAATTCATTTACGAATTAGAAAGTTTCGAATTTTTACATTTTACTTAGTTTAAATGAAACAGCGAATATGATTTAATATATTCTGCTGTAAAATCCGCGATCTTAAATGTAACTAAAATGGTCCGCCATCTTGGAAAACAGTTCAGTAATTTATGTAAAAGAAAAGAGTCATATATTAATACCGCTTACCTTCTAAATCTTTTTTCATTTCATTGGAAACTGAAGAGTGGAGTCTGGCTAAAAACGGCTTGTTTTTAAGTTTCGCATTTCAAACCTTCATCTGACGAAAACGTAGTTTATATTGCAAAGATGCTCATTTTTTCGCGGACTTTTTCTTAATTCGATTTTTATATATCCGTTTACCGAGTTCCGCTGGTGCGTCACTACGATTTATGTCCACAAAGCTCAAATTACAATACAGTTATCTCATAATTTAGACCACCTAGCTAATAAGTGTAGTTGATAGTGTAAACAGTGTTACTAATTCCACTTTTGTAAGCTTGATAATTTTTGTATGTAGTTCAGAAATGGCCATATTCTACTATATGAAACTTGAACATTTACTTTCAATTTTTTTCTCCATTTAAGCATGTGCACCACTAAATGATTATTACTGTGGACTAGGACCAGTAGTTCAAGAATGTCCAACTGATTTTTATTGTAATATCCACCCTGCAGATAGATTTGCAGTATGTTGTCCAAAAGGTACTTGTATCTGTATTAAATCTTTGGTATATTATTTTTATGATAATGTGTTGGTAAGGTGAGCTGAAAAGGTAGAATATATGATTCCGAACGCCAACAGTGATGAAAATCATTTTTTTTTTGTAAACCTGGTAACATCGGAAAATCCAGCAAGGTGTTCGGTTGGATTTTCCGATGTTAACAGGTTTAAAAAGATGATTTTCATCACTGTTGGCGTTCGGAATCATATATTCTACCTTTGCAGCTCACCTTACCAACACATTATCATTCATATTATATAGAGCTGTGTGCAACACTATTATCTATATTATTTTAAGCTCACTTCACGAAGTGAGGAGGGGTTTATTTGATACTCCGGGCGTCGATGTCCGGCATAACCACAGCAATGCATGCTTCGTGTGCTGTCTTTGACCTACATTTTACGCATGAGTGGCTTGTTTAGGTAGAATGGTTAAAGTCAATTCTCGCTTACTGACATCGCCAACATCAATCATATTGATATGTATGATGCATTTTGGGACGACAACAACAATGCATTCTTCGGATGCTCTCTGTGACCAACATTTAATGCAAGAGCGACCTGGTTAGGTAGAATGGTTAACGTCTACTTCGGGTAATTCACATGGTCCAAATCAACCATATTGGTATGTATGATAGATTTTGGGACGACAAAAATAATGCTTGCTTCGGATGTTGTCTGTGAACAACATTTTACGAAGGAACGGCTTGGATACGAACAATGGTTAAAGTGCATACCGGGTTACTGACATGTCCCACCTGAAACATATTGGTATGTATGATGCATTTTGGGACGGCAACAACAATTCATTTTCCAGATGCTCTCTGTGACCTACATTTAACGCATAAACGACTTGGTTGGGTAGAATGGTTCAAGTCCATTGCAGCTTACTGACATGATCAACATCAACCATATTAGTATGTATGATGCATTTTGGGACAACAACAATGCATTTTCCAGATGAAGTCTGTAACCTACATTGCATGCATGAGCAACTCGGTAAAGTAGAATGGTTAAATTCCATTTGTCCCTACTGACATGTCCCAAATCAGCCTGTTGGTATGTATGATGCATTTATTTTGGCATGAATGCAGCGATGCATACTTCGGACCTACATTGTATGCATGAGTCACTTAATTCATTAGAATCGTTAAAGTCTATTTCTGATTACTGACATGTCCCACATCAACCATATTGGTTTATGTGATGTATTTTGTGATGACCGTCTTTGACCTACATTTTACCAATGAATGAATCTGTTAAGAAGAATGATTATAGTCTATTCCTATTTACTCTCATATTAAACATGCGACAATGCTGCGCAACGAAATAAGCTTAGCAGGCTGTAGCTGCTTTCTATGTTATTCTAGAATGGTACTGGACCTAGGTCAAAAGTTATCTAGCAGACAATCATGTTCAACCTAATACCGTGTTATATAGCAAATACCTATAACTTTTAGTTATTGAGATACAGACATTTATCACAAAAAGTTTACCCAGTTACGGATCAATAAATACAGGTCAAGTTTACAGAATAACATACTTTATAAAATTGCCTTGGCAATAGATTGTTCTTGAGAAACTAGGTTATAATTTAAAGGTTAAAAGCACAAATTATACAAAATGTAGAGCAACTTAGAATAAAATAAATGAGACAGAGATGAACGGTCAAACAGTTTGGCCTTATGGCCTTCAAATATGGGCTAACAAAACAGAGTATAAAATAACCCTATTACGTGTAACAAAAATTACGAGTAGAAATCGTGCTCAATATTCAATACCATTCTTTAACAGAAACGAACAAATAAATATATTTGTATTCGGTACTATGCTGTCATTCCAATAAAGGAAGAAATAAACTGGAAATAAAGAAATAAAAAGGAAGAAATAATGTTAAGTGTCGAAATGTCCAGCAAAATCATAATTTTTTGTTCAAAGAACTAGCGTTTTTTCTCAACCAAAATGGTTTTTATAAGGACAGTTACATGTACCTGTTTAGTGCACTTTGGCTGGCGCTTCGACAAGGTTCGCCTGCCGTGCAATCGCTACCACTGGTGACGCTCTGTTTATGTTAGTACAACACGTGATCTTTAGAGCACATGAAACAATTTATTAGTTGGAACACGTCGGTCGATCCTATGACTTCTTTAGTTTTCCAAGTAATAAAGGACAAGTCAGACAGCGAGATTTATTACATTGTATGTAGTAGGTTACCATCACAGGAAGTTCGAAGAGTGGCATTCTTAGAAGAGTTGGTAACAGGTTGTTGTTCTAGACTCTTACCTATCTGAAGGCCGCAATAGGAAGCGTATCCTAAAAAACTACAGACATTTGTTCGTCTTTGAGAACCATAGAATGTAAGTTTCGAATGAAAATGTTTTCGATTGTTTCGTAATGAAGGTGGTACTTCAGATCCCACGGGACACGTTCGATGGTATTTACCTTTTGCCCGAAGTGTCAGATCTGGTCACTCGGGAAAACTGAAAAATGACATGTTAAAAGAACCCCTCGAGTTATCAAAACACAACCATATGAATTTATGACTTCTGTCATTCCTGCCTTACTTAATATTGATGCATTTTTCATTAAGAAGCTGAAATATTAAGACTGAACCATAAGAATTTGAAAAAAATATATTGCAATATGTATTCTTGAAATAACGACAAAAAAGAATAAAAATAGTCACGTGTAAAAATAATTTGGATTGAAATAATCAAAGAATACCGTATGAGTTGAAAGCCTGTGCATCGTACTGCCTTAAAATACTTACCTGTCTATTACAGAAAATCCTCAAATGTCATGCTCTAGTGTACCATCGTTATTACGGTACTTACCAATGTACTGTAACCAGGAGTATCAATCGTTTGCCGCATCGGGAAACTGTAGGTAAGTTATCATATTAATTGCACCAAAGACATTTAAACCACTTTTTATTCATCTTTTTGACAATTAATACTAAGGAAGCAAGTGAGTCCAATAAAGGGAATATCAACTGTTATAAGTAATTCATTCCTGACCATTCGGTGGTCTGTTCAAAATGGCAGCCCAACAAATATAAAATTTCAATTTTATATTCTCTTGTCGTATTTGATCTGTTAAAATAAAAAAAATAATTTTGGAGCATTATGAATATTTAATGCATAAAGAACAACATATCATTTTTTCTATTTTTGAGTGTATTTTCAAGTTAACAATGAAAGGATATGCAGTAAATACCATGTCTCGTTCCGTGATGAATATTTTCGTATCCAAAATTTATCAGCGATATTTTCTAACATATACATATGTAGTGTATAAAGCAAACTGTTCATTTGATAGAACGGCAGTTGAATACCGAAGGAACAAAGGAGTGAAATTTACAAAAATTCCAGAGACAGATGAAAACAATGTCAAGATGTCGTTACAGTGCACGTTCAAGTTATTGGTTTGCCAATAACAAACTGTTCTAATCCACTCCTCAGTGGTATTTCCAAATTAATTTTTTTATATTCATATTAAAATATGTACACCATTTCTTTTCAAATCGCAATTCAGAATTTTTAAATCTGTAAATTGAGGATTGTTTTTAAAATTTTAAAATTAATAAACTTTCTTTTTATTTCAATAATTGCAAAATGGTTACATGGAATATTTAACAAGAAGTGTTAGCTGCTTTTAGATGAAATACTTCTAACCCATATTATCGTAATTGTTTTATTGTTTAGTTTCAAATTACATTTCTATTAGCTAGCACTTTACAAAAACATGTATTATTTAATTTGATATGTGAGGGGTTACAGTTTACCATTATTACAAATTCTTTGCTATGTTTAAATAATAATTCATTGTTTAAGTGTCGTCTTGTATTTTTCAGTAAATTCCTGGACACACTTAATTGTTTTAGAAACATTTACAACACAACGGTGAACGATACATGTACAAATCGAGACGTTTATACAACTATAGTTGCACAGATGCAGTATTGGCCACATGACATTTGTCCAGGTAATGTAATACTAATACCGAATCTGTCCCGACCACTGTATCTATTGGACAGTCTATTATTGAACTATATTTTTTGAAAAACAACGGCAGTAGAATACCGAAGAAACAAAGCACAAGATTACATAAATCAAAGTCCAGAGAAAAGGAAAAGCAAGAACAGTAGAAGACGGAAGACCAAAGACACCACATACCCACAAAACACACAACACAAAACTAAAGCACTTACAGTGTGAACTCTAACAAACAGAGTGACATCAGGTGCTCCGGAAGGGTAAGCATGTCCTGAATTATGATATAAACAACAACAATAAAAGCATTGTTCCTTTGCTTGTTTTACCATGTATTTGTAGAGACTTTGTCAAAAGTGCATTTACTCTATATTCTTTCATTCACCATCTTATATTAAGGAATAATACTGGGTACCAGTTTCACACAAAATTACACAAAATACATTGTAATACTGACGGTCAATAACATAGACACTGATACCAGCCGTCAAGAACAAACATCCTTACAATTATCCTAAATACTTACACTGAAATTTATAAGGTACAAATACAGACAACATGCAGTTCATTTTCAATTTTTGATTTGAAGATTATCATTTAAGGTACATATATGTCGGATTAATATCAAAAGTACTTCAACTATAAGTTAATCTATGCCTATCTCTGAGTTTAAAATTCCGTTTATATCATATGGGTAATTTTTTCGCAAGAGAAATTAGTTGTCTGAAAGACCCTCTGCAGAAATGTAATTTACAGTAAGTTCAGCATTTAGTTGTTTGATAAAAATGTATTGATCTCCTCAAACCGATAATTTTTCGAGTTATTTGTATGCAGCATGTGTTCCTCTTGATGGTTATTTCTGTGGACGAGGACCAAACCGACAGGACTGTCCCCCTGGATACTACTGTAGCATTCATCCAGCAGACGAGTTCGCAGTATGCTGTTCAGAAGGTAAACTTTACAAGTTGATATGACTTAGGTTAAAAAGTTATACAGCTAGATATCGTTCTATTGTACTTTGTTAGGTGGTCAACATTTTGGTCATTGTGCCATTGGATTAAAAAATTGTTGTGATAGCTGTCGCAAAATGTGTAACATGAAAATTAGTTTTCAATAAACAGATGAAGCTTATTGGTTTGACTTAGGACTGAAACGAAGAAAATAATGTTGCTTCGGAGTTCGGGGCAGCTCTGCAAAGATTAAATATCTAATTAAGTAAAAAAAATTGAAATGTCTTTCGAGACAACAGAATAATTGATTATTACAAAAATTAAAATAATTATTAAACAACAAGTCCACAATTTCAAACAATTTCAAATTCGAACTTTCTTTGAACTGAATTTTTTCACTCAGTAATGAAATGAATCAAAAATATAACTTTTATTACAGCTCTGATTATAACAACATTATTATCAAGTAATTAAAATGTAATGAAAAATTAAACCCAATTTCAGCAAAACATTCAAACATATTTTCGTTCGGATTGTTATTGTAAGCTTCGTAATATTCTGTAGGCATCTTATAAACCAAAAAGGTAGTTTTCGATAATTGATTCTTGTCGATTCATCCACTCGAAAGGTAAATGTGGTATGAAAATGTTGGTTTCAAAAGCAGATAGGCAATAGTGAATCAAGTGCGTCATTTGGGGTAATATTTTAAAAGGTAAATTTTTATATATGAAAAAGAAAGGAAATGGGGTAAATGTCAAGGTGACAACATCTCATATCTAGGTTAAAACGACCCAAACCAAAGCATTTAGGGGTCATCGTACGGTCTTCAACACATTGAGGAACCTCACAACATATTGCAAGCCGTAAATGACCCCAAAAAGGTACAAAATGAATAAATCAATGGAAACAAACAACATCCAATAACCAAATCCAAAAATACACCATATCGTAGTGTGAAAGAATACTTAGCTCTCTTAATAATAAACATCACCGACGTTACTAATAATTTAGTTTCTGTATTTCGTCAACTAAAACAATGCATTGTAATATTTATTTCAGATCAATCCATGTCGTCTACAACACAGGGAACATTAACGACCTATAAAGACACTAGTTTTGCTACAACCATTCATATTTCATTTGTAACTGTATTAACATTTTTCACTACACACATTTTGTACTGAAATACACATGTGTACCTCAATCAGATACTCGATCATCATATCTTAATTGGATATACATTGCATATGTTTTTAATTTTTTTTATTTTGAATTATGTCATAAATGTGTTGTTGATTTGATATATTGATAAGAAATCAATTACTTGAGTAACAAACAGACATTCAGATAATAAAGGCCCCTTATGAAAGAAAGAAATAAGGAGCATGATAAAAGACAAAACAAACACAAAAAAAATAAATTCAATAAAGAACACAATACATCGAACAAGGGAAGAGCAAAGGTAATGGTGAGAGTTACACTGCAAGTTGAAATTGAAGAATATGTAAGTAAGAAGACACATATTCATTGGAAATTTAATCTGAACTATTGGTGGTAGTACTAATGCTCGGATGGGCAAAAGGGAAATACAAAAATACCCAAGTAACTAAAAAAACAGTCAATTTCGTTATGCTGTACAATTGTTTCAAGGCGTAACCTCTCATCAGCAGCATTAAGATTTATTTTGTTGAAAACTAAGGAGTATCTCCCCTATGCAAAGCTCTGTCCTTAGCTGATTTTGGCTTGACGTTAACATCATATTGGTTATTTGTTCTCTATCATTTTTTAACACCTTTGAGTTATGGTCTTCCAAACATTTAGATTTTATCTGCAATGAAGAGACATAAGTTGTCGAAATGCGCATATGCAGAAATTAAATTCACAGTTACTTCGGTATTTAGTTATTTGTTACCACTGGGTCGATGCCGCTGCTGGTGGTATGTAAGTCCCCGAGGGTATTCACCAGCCCAGTAGTCAGTACTTCGGTACTGACTCGAAAGCCGATTCTATTTTGAACCTTACAATATCTAAATTTTTGTAAATTTTGTTGAAAACTAAGGAGTATCTCCCTCATGCAAAGCTTTGTCTTTAGCTGATATTGGCTTGACGTTTAGATCATATTGGTTATTTTTTCTCTATCAGTTTTTAAACACCTTTGAGTAATGGTCTTCCAAACATTTTGATTTTATCTGCACTGAAGAGACATAAGTTGTCGAAATGCGCATATGCAGAAATTAAATTCACAGTGACTTCGGTATTTAGTTATTCGTTTTGGATTTCTCAAAAATCACACATTTTCATAACAGGTTAACGTTTTTAAAATTTTTATCAATATTTAACATTGAACATTGAAAGAAACGTTCTTTACAAAGGAAGTCAGTCAGTAATCAAATACTGAACAACGGCAGTAGAATACCGAAGGCATAAGAGAAGCGATGACCTTACAATTTAAAGTCCAATAAAGACATAGCAAAAACGGCAATAGAGAAAAAAAGAAAAAACAAGGACGTGAGACAGCTACAATGCTCGGAAATAAAAACACGACACTAAGAATCAAGGTACTCATAGTGTGAACTCAAATGAAAACCGGGAGTAACATCAGGTGCTCCGGAAGGGTAAGCAGGTCCTGCTTCGCTAGCGGCAACCACCACACAGTGAGTCAATCCAAGGTTGAGTAAAATCCGGTTATGTCAAATCTGTGAAGACGTAAAATCTAGCTTAAAAATGTCCGTTTTCTTTTGGGACACAGACACGTCATATCTGTCAATGATTTCATGGTGACAGCTATAGAATTTTTGAAGGGTGAAAGTAACAAAGGCTGAACAAATCCCTGAATAAGCAGTTTTGGAAGAGTGTGTTTTTTTTCTAAAAAAAAAACAAAAAAAACACTGTATAAACTACATGCTCGACAGTAAAGAATCAACTGTGAAATGTACACTCCATAGGCTAGAGAAGTTACAGAAAACTAAGGTTCTGCAGATCACCATTGCGACAACTTTTGACTCTTCAGTGCAGATCAAACCAACACAGTTGAAAGGTTATAAGCCAAAAGATGTACAAATAACTAAATACCGAAGTTACTGTGAATTTACTTTCTGCAGATGCGCATTTCGACAACCAATGTCTCTTTCTAAATGTTTGGAAGACCAGAAACTCAAAAAGTTTAGAAACTGATAGAGAACAAATAACCAATATGATCTAAATGTAAAACCAATCAAATTTAGTTTCTGAATATGCGCATTTCTCTTCAGTTCAAATCAAATAAAAACATTTGGAAATCAATGAACCAAAATATGCGAAAAAGCTGATAGAGAACAAATTACCAATATGAGCCAAATTCAGCTAAGGACACTGCTTGCAAAAGGGAGATGCTCCTTAGTTTTTAGCAAAATTTTCCTAAATTTTTCTAAATTTAGATTTAGATATTGCAAGATTTCAAATAAAATCGGTTTCCGGGCCAGCCGCGAAATACATATGATAGGCAGTCTTCACCAATTCTCAATTTTGTAATATATTGCTAGTATTATTATAGTCGGCTCTTGTCAAAATGTATTTTGATAATTTTGATAATGATGCAACATAAATCGTCTTACGATAACTAAGACTGGCAGTTTAGCGAATAGTAAAATTTGGTGGAAGTATTGACAGTGCCATGGTGTCGGAGGTTATGATTTGTTGTTGTTGTTTGGGGGGGGGTGTAGGTAGGGACTACCATTATTTAGGAAAATCTTTTTTATTTCAGGAAGAATTTTTCAGATACTCTCCGGATACTGTGTATGCGTTGTATTTTAATTGTACTTGTAACACTTCTTAGTGTCTGGGTAGATCTGATTTAGCACAATATTTGATCTCATCATGTCGTGTTTATATTTTTTGTTGATTGTTTGTGTTTTTTATCAAGATTATCTTTTTATTTATCTATTTTTTT
>MJUU01002475.1:58977-82844 GCA_002080025.1 Modiolus philippinarum
ATAAATTACCACAAATTAAAGTTCAAGAGATATGAACATTTATTATGCAAAATAAAAAAAATGATACCCGCAAAACTATAGGAGGAGTTAACTGGACGAGCGATGTATTCTGTTAACAATACTTTGCAAACAAATAACAAAGTTTAGCAACAGGGAATTTATCCGGAAAAATGTACCCTGTAAGTGACATTTGCATAAAAATAACAATAAATCTCAACATTGTGCGTGCGTTTTGTTTTGCTTTTGTTTTGTTTTGTTTTGTTTTTTGTTGTTTTTTTTAAGTTAAAAACAAAGTAGTATGCACTTCTCAATATATGTACAATCAACCTGCAAAATAAAAACTTTGTGTTTAAAAGAAATGTAAGAGGAGTTATCCCGAAAAATGGTACTAGTGATGGCAGACGGACTGACTGACTGACAGGCCTCCGTTACGAATTTTTGAAGGTATAATAAAACTATAAGTTCATACACATATATTATCAATTTTAATCGCCATTCTACTCGTGAAAGGCATGGGTCGTTGTCTTTTTGACACATTCCCCGTTTCCATTCTTTTTTTCTAATATGTGAAATTGTAACACACATAGTGAGGTAAACAAAAACCTTTTTTTTAAATATCACCTCCTTTCAGACACAAATTAAATCCAGAAAAGCCTTTGGAATCCCATTTTTTAATTCATCAGAAAATAAACTTACATTTATTTTAAAAATTACTGTCAAAAGGGGAACCTCAAATCAAATTAACAAGAATTGCATATATTTGGCTAATTATGACAGGTATAACGTGTATTCCTTTTGTTTCTTTTGATGTTGAAGTAACAAGAATTGAATATATTTGGTTTATTATGACAGGGATAACGTTTATTCCTTTTGTTTGTTTCGTCTGTAATATTTCACGCTTTCTTTTGATGTTGAAGTTTGAACTTTTCTTAAGACGGTGTTTTGTTCGATGTTTGTACAAGTTTTTAAAAATGAACACTCCTTTCTTCAAGTATTTTGAAGTCTTTGCGAAGGCCATCAGGAGTAATTTAAAGTTGTGTTTATTCTTCAAAACAATAAAATATGTTTCAAATACAATAATAATAAATCATAATAACATAATATCATAATGATAACTACTGACTGATTGTTGTCTAATGAACTTTATTTCATTTGTATGTAGTAAAAACAATTCAAATGTTACTCACAGTTGCAATATTTATCAATTTCTATTTCAGTGGAAGATCACAGCAAGGCAGAAGGTACCATGGATAGACGCATTGAAAATCGCATATTGAGAATATTGGAAGTTTTAAAAGATCGAGAAATTGATCAAGGTCTATTTTAACGCTTATGTGATGAAGCATTAGCATAAAGTTTAAATCCAGCTCCAACAATTTCTTAATAATTCGCCTTTATCATTAAGCTACTTTCAGATAATTGTTACAATTTAACATGGTTTTTTGTTCTCACTTTTGCGACAGAGCAATTATGTTTTGAGGTGTGATATTTCCTTGTCTTACACTAGTGCAAGACAAAAAATCAAGTGCAGTTAACCAGCAAATATCGTATTTGCATATTATGGTCTGTAGTTTACACCTGTCTACGTGTAAGATTTCAATCATCTCGTTCTCAGCAAGCTTCGACCGAGACTTGACATCTTAGCCTTGGGTGTCTGCCAAAAATCAACTGAATTTAAGCTGATGATTTATTTCATAGGGAATTCTTTCTTTACTGTCATATTATGAGGAAAATACCCAATATGTCAGATTCTATTTTACGATAACGTTTCGTGCTATACTGCGTAACACTGATGTAAACTGATTGACACTAATTAGGTTTGAAATAAAATTCCATCTACTATTAACTGAATACTCAAAGGTTATAGAGTAAATGCAGCCGGGACAAAGTCTCTACAAATACATAGTAAATCAAAGCAATGGAACAAACGGTTGGCGTTGTGGTTAGCTAATAGTTTGATGTAAGTTAGAATTGAAAATGAAAACTGAGTTTTATTTCTTCTCCTTTCAAATTTGACTTTAATAAATGTCAGTCATTCCTTTTTATGCAGTGACTGAACATGAATAAATATGGAATATAGGACATTTTGTTTTTGATACGGACTTTATCACGGCCAGTATCAAGTGAGCCCGTTTAATGAGCTGAACATTAACTTTAATAAAAATTAATGTTCAGTATATGATAAAAAAATTGGTTTACACCACAGTATCTTCATGGCGAATGTCATAAATATATTTATCAAATATTTCTAACATGGATCTTGTTAATCGTCAACCAGTATGATACTCGATAAACATAATTATACTTCGCATATACGAAAATGGTATCAGAATTATTGTAAAGGGGATGCAAAACAGATTTAATTTGTTTGTCTTAGTTAGAAAATAAATGTAAAGAACAGTTTTTAGCTAAATCATGCCATTCAGACACGTGAATGTGCATTGTTTTCCTTTAGATTTGAATTTTCAACGTGCATCTTAATGAAAACGTCAGATTGTGTATTGTGACGTCATAAACAGAAACAGCAATGGAGGCATGAGATCCGCCTTCTCAATGGCGCCCAGGATGGGAAATTCCATTTTTTGTCATATTAGAATCGAAATAATCCATGGCAGGTACATGGTTTTTGTCATTTAACCACGGGCTGGGACTTTATATTCGTAAATTGAACCCCACGCTAATGCCTAATATAAATGCCCAGTCCATGGTTAAATTTCCAATAACCATATACCTGCCTTGAATTATTTCTTAAACAACTGTATAAATAGCCAATGACAAAATACTGAAGTTTTTGTAAAACGTATGAAAAACGAAGAGTCTCTATAAAAAAGTCATTATTAAGTCAAAGATACGTTAAAATATTCGTTCTAATAGTAAAACAAAAATGATACAATCAAATTCAATATATACTTAAAACAAACCAGCCTACATAACAAACCAAACACATCAATTTAGAAATACTGTTCAAGGATTCCATTCGTGATATATAAGAGGATCCTTTTGTTTGTTTGTTTCTTTCTTTTTTGATTTGCTACATCTTTAATTCCTTCTAATGAAGTGACTGGATATCAATAAATGGACATACCTCTTATGATAAGAAATTAAATTAATTTTTTGTTGCGAAATGATATGGAGTAAATGAACATGAGACCATAACACATATGTTAACTCAAACTGCAATTCATTTTAATGAGCTGTATGGCCATTTCGGAAATTAATTCCTCATCAGCAGCACCAAAACCCAAACATAGGAAATCCAAGATTTAATAAGTGTTCAAAATGCATAAAACCAAACGAAACCCAAATAATCAGTAATATCAAATATTACTAAGGACAAAACTACAATGGAAGGAGTTAATCCCTAGTTTACGAATTACATCAATTTGTAAATTTTATTGAAAACTAAGGAGTATCTCCCTCATGCAAAGCTCTGTCCTTAGCTGATTTTGGCTTTACATTTAGATCTTATTGGTTATTTGTTCTCTCTCAGTTTATAACATCTTTGAGTTTAAGGTCTTCCAAACGTTTAGATTTTATCTGCACTGATCAGACATAAATTGTCGAAATGCGCATATGCAGAAATTAAATTCACAGTAACTTCGGTATTTAGTTATTTAGATAATACTTATCAACAAGGATAATACTAATAAACAAAGTTTTATAAATTTAAAACTTAAAAAACGGAATCTGTTTGACGAATTCTTCACGAGTATACGAGTTTCTTTCCATCTCAATATTCGTCCTTGCTAAGTATAACGATTTATCTTTCAATAACTTTAATTTGCGATCATCATTAATACTATTTTCACAACAATTTTAAATCGCATTCTTTTTATAATTTTAAATTAAGATAGAATTACAAAAATTGTATAATAATATAAGGTAGAGATGTGATTCATTCCATTAAATAAACATTATAGGACTTAAAAGAAAACGGCTCTCTGTTGCCCGAGAGATAAACTGCCTGATGCTACTATTCAGTTCTATTGCACTCGGTCGTTGGTCTCGTCTTTAAGGTAGTTCGATCGTAATAAAGATATCAGACAGATTTTTTTCTTTTTAGATATTTTGTAGGTCTTAAGCTATATGTTCTAAAAATAAAATAAAAATTATACTAGTATGTCACAATTGAATAAAAAATTTTATGTCACCGATCATCTTTTCCTGCTATGTTGCATTGAAAATCAGGCAAAATTCAGTATTTTTCAGCAATATTTACAAAGAATTTTGTTTTTGATACTGACTTTATCACGGCCAGTATCAAGTGAGCCCGTTTAATGAGCTAAACATTAACTTTAATAAAAATTAATGTTCAGTATATGATAAAAAAAATGGTTTACAACACAGTATCTTCATGGCGAATGTCATAAATAAATTTATCAAATATTTCTAACATGGATCTTGTTAATCGCCAACCAGTATGATACTCAATAAACATAATTATACTTCGCATATACGAAAATGGTATCAGAATTATTGTAAAAGGGATGCAAAACAGCTATTTAATTTGTTTGTCTTAGTTAGAAAATAAATGTAAAGAACAGTTTTTAGCTAAATCATGCCATTCAGACACGTGAATGTGCATTGTTTTGCTTTAGATTTGAATTTTTAACGTGCATCTTAGTGAAAAAGTCAGATTGTGTATTGTGACGTCATAAACAGAAACAGCAATGGGGGCATGAGATCCGCCTTCTCAATGGCGCCCAGGATGGGAAATTCCATTTTCTGTCATATTAGAATCGAAATAATCCATGGCAGGTACATGGTTTTTGTCATTTAACCAAGGGCTGGGACTTTATATTCGTAAATTGAACCCCACGCTAATGCCTAATATAAATGCCCAGTCCGTGGTTAAATTTCCAATAACCATATACCTGCCTTGAATTATTTCTTAAACAACTGTATAAATAGCCAATGACAAAATACTGAAGTTTTTGTAAAACGTATGAAAAACGAAGTCTCTATAAAAAAAGTCATTATTAAGTCAAAGATACGTTAAAATATTCGTTCCAATAGTAAAACAAAATGATACAATCAAATTAAATATATACTTAAAACTAACCAGCCTACATAACAAATAAAACACATCAATTTAGAAATACTGTTCAAGGATTCCATTCGTGATATATAAGAGGATCCTTTTGTTTGTTTGTTTGTTTCTCTTTTGATTTGCTACATCTTTAATTCCTTCTAATGATGTGACTGGATATCAATAAATGGTCATTCCTTTTATGATAAGAAATTAAATTAATTTTTTTTTTGCGAAATGATATGGAGTAAATGAACATGAGACCATAACACATATGTTAACTCAAACTGCAAGTCATTTTAATGAGCTGTATGGTCATTTCGGAAATTAATTCCTCATCAGCAGCACCAAAACCCAAATAATAATAAATGTTCAAAATGCATAAAACCAAGCGAAACCCATAGAATCAGTAATATCAAATATTGCTAAGGACAAAACTACAATGGAAGGAGTTAATCCCTAGTTTACAAATTACATCAATTTGTAAATTTTATTGAAAACTAAGGAGTATCTCCCTCATGCAAAGCTCTGTCCTTAGCTGATTTTGGCTTTACATTTAGATCTTATTGGTTATTTTTTCTCTCCCAGTTTATTACATCTTTGAGTTTAAGGTCTTACAAACGTTTAGATTTTATCTGCACTGAAGAGACATAAGTTGTCGAAATGCGCATATGCAGAAATTAAATTCACAGTAACTTCGGTATTGAGTTATTTAGATAATACTTATAAACAAGGATAATACTAATAAACAAAGTTTTATAAAACTTAAAAAACGGAATCTGTTTTACGAATTCCTTACGAGTATACGAGTTTCTTTCCTTCTCAATATTCGTCCTTGCTAAGTATAACGATTTATCTTTCAATAACTTTAATTTGCGATTATCATTAATACTATTTTCACAACAATTTTAAATCGCATTCTTTTTATAATTTTAAATTAAGATAGAATTACAAAAATTGTATAATAATATAAGGTAGAGATGTGATTCATTCCCTTAAATAAACATTATAGGACTTAAAAGAAAACGGCTCTCTGTTGCCCGAGAGATGAACTGCCTGATGCTACTATTCAGTTCTATTGCACTCGGTCGTTGGTCTCGTCTTTAAGGTAGTTCGATCGTAATAAAGATATCAGACAGATTTTTTTCTTTTTAGATATTTTGTAGGTTTTAAGCTATATGTTCCAAAAATAAAATAAAAAATATACTAGTATGTCACAATTGAATAAAAAAATGTATGTCACCGACCATCTTTTCCTGCTATGTGGCATTGAAAATCAGGCAAAATTCAGTATTTTTCAGCAATATTTACAAAGAATATATAGGGGACTGTGATAACATGCTTATTGTTTATCTTTCATATTAAAAAAAATATCAGATTGATTTTAATTATTTTTTTATATTTCAGAGATATTCACTTAAGCTATCAGTCACATTGAAAAAAATCTACATGTCACCGTTCGATTAAAAGAGTTATTTTATATAAGTTAGGAAATAGACAATATTTACGGGAGAAGGGAGCTAATTCACGGGAAAGTGTATGCCAATCTGTTATGACGTCACAGTGAATTGGCCAATACAGGAATATTTCGGCTCAAAAATCAAGTCAATTCCGCATCCGACTCGTGTAATACAAATGCGCCAATCCATTGCGCCGTGTATTAGTGTCGTACCTTAAGTTGCAGTAAGTTAAACGCTTCAGAATTGTATATATTAAGAGACTCCCAATATCTCTATGTACAAAAATTGTGTTTAAATCAAAAAAGTACTTCCTTACACGTATTATTGACTTTAATTCTTTTCTAATCTCTTGTAAAAATAGTTTAAATCCTGTTTTATTTTTTTCAAAAGAAACATGTCTTTTGTCTTATTTGTGTTTTTCCTTTGTAGTTCCCTAGCAGATTATGGCATGTAATTATAATTTTTGGGCATTGTAGGTGTTTCCTAATGTCCCTTTTATTTCAATTATTTTGTCAATAGAATTTTTTTTTTTATGTTTTTCCACAGTAAAGATAGAGGATTGTCCACCCGGTTTCTGGTGCAAAAAGAAGGTTAGAAAATCTATACTAGATGACAGAATACAAAGACGTAAGTTCAATGTGCCCTCTTTGTCTGCCAAAAACTACATAAATGCTAGTTGCCTTGAGACATCAGTACCCCTTTGTGTGTTATATTTGTTGTTTTTCAAGATACAGAAACATGAAAAGAAAAGTACATAATTAATATAGCAGAGCTAAAAGGAAACACTTACAATGGCCGAAATTTACAATCACATACCACAAGCTACTAGGGAACTGTACAATAAAAGACAAAAGTAGACAACAATAAGAACTCGGGATAGCCGGACTTGGTATTAGGACTAGCAATATGTAGCGGTAGGGTTAAACCGATTTATGGGTACCCAAACCTGTCCTTTCTCTATCTTTCTTTTACTATGGTATAAAATCAATACAGGTAGACTAATAACTATATGACCACAATCTTGAAAAAGAAAGAATAAGACAAAACGTAATTTAAAAAGATGGATCAAGGAGGGCTTACATACAATATAATAAGAATTTGTTTTAAATATGAAATGAATTCAAAAACTGCTGTAAGTAAGAAATTTACATTAAATTATTGCAATTTTAACAATCCAAACAGACAGTTTATTCGTTTGTAAAATGCTAATCATTAAAAAAAGATTACATTATGTATAAAATTACAAATAATTTGATTGGTCATAGCCATAACGACCCATAACAATGCTTTGGTGATTTACTGTAATATAGACATGCGAGGAGAGAATAAATTAAGTATATTGCAAGTTATAATGAAAATGAGGTCAGTAAACACAAGATATCAGCAGTAAAAAATCATGTTGCACATTTTTTACAAATTAAGTAGAATGAAGAAAAAGATTAATGTAAAATTGTATTGCTCCTTTGAGCAATACAATTTACAGTAACTTCGGTATTTAGTTTTTGAATAAATATATGACTTTACGAAGATAATGGTCGTTTATCTGTCCAACTTTGCCTAAAAGATGAAAATCTTGATGTTGATTTAAAAACATTTTGTATATTTCATATGTTTTGCCATTTTGCAGAAAAGGCAGTTCGTTGTCCACCTGGTTTCTGGTGCAAAAAAGAATTAAGAGAATCCACAATACATAAATGATTACAAACACGTAAGTTCATTGGCTACTATTTATATAGCACAAAAAAATGGAACGAATAATTGAAATTTAACCCCAGGATGGATCTATGATTTATGATGAGATATGACTACCCGTTCAAAAATACAACTTGATTTTTTTTTATAAAATAACAGACACATAGGGTGAAAACAATAGAGCGTGGTATCTCTAATCTCTGTCCTTTCTTATTCAAATTTGCTGCATTATATAAACGTCCTTAATCATTTAAACATCTATTAGTAGCTGTCTATCTTGCAGTCATAAAAAAAAATCATTTGTAGTAGGTGGGGAAAAGGTTGCAATCATTATGAAAAGTGAATTAGAGAACAGATACATATACCTTAAGTGAAATTTTCTACAGAATATAATAACAAAAGAGAAAAAATAAGAAGCAATCAAAGTAAACAAAAAAGACATGTTTGTAAATTAGAGAGAGAATAAAAAGGGCGCATGATCATGAGTTATCAGTATCCTGTTGTATGTATTTTTCCTTTTTCTCAGATATAAAGTTGTATGTAAAAAGTTTAGACAAACACAGGTCTGCCCTATACAAGTGGAAACATGTCAATTAATTCACAATACAATAAATTTATAAATTATATGTGTATTTTGCAAAAGAGACGACATTGTATGAGAATGAAATTTTAGGACGTCTTACTCCAGTCACACATGAGTATTTTGATACTAAATGGTGCTTCAAAAGCCCTCAGAGAATTATAGAAAATGTGTAAGATACGTGTTTTAATTTTGGGACGGAACAAAAGTTAAATTAAATTTGATGAAATGAAGCATAAAAGTAAGCGAGAACCGAACCGTAGATCTAAAACGAAAAATCCAAGGACAATGGCAACGTCTGAAAACAAAGAAAAAAGACATAAAATGACCAGGGCACAGAAAGGAAATATGAAGGCACACACATATTCCACACGGACCCAGACAAAAACCATGGGTGAGATCAGGTGCACCGGTAAAGTAAGCACCTCCTGCTTCTTATAAGACTTCCGACATGTTTAACATGTGAACTCCGTCGAGTAGAGTCGTTTTTTTATAATTATTTCCAGGTTACCATAGAATTATGAACAGATATATCATGTTTGGGAGGGGTGTTTTGCGAAAAATACCAGTCGAGAGATGTTATATTTCCCGAGCCCAACGGGCGAGGGAAATTGCATTCTCGAAACTCGTATTTTTCACAAATTCCCCGACCAATCATGAT
Organism: Modiolus philippinarum; assembly: GCA_002080025.1. Classification (NCBI taxonomy): domain Eukaryota; kingdom Metazoa; phylum Mollusca; class Bivalvia; order Mytilida; family Modiolidae; genus Modiolus; species Modiolus philippinarum. Next base: position 68,400 of record MJUU01002475.1, read on the forward strand.
ATATCTGTTTAATTCTACCGAATGACTCTATTTAAAGCGCACAGATGACGTCGTTTTTAAATTTTTTTACAAACGTCACAGGGAAAGGTTTAAAAGGGCAAATTTTTAGCAAATACCCCGGCAGAGGGTAACAAGTGACAAATTTTCAGGGAAATACCCCGCTGCTTGAAAACTTGCATGAAATTTCACGAATTTGTCAAAAGTACACCGGTATTTGACCAATCAAATTGCAGCATTCTATCATAAGGTAGAATTAAGAAAGAAATATTGTCTGATGGCTTTGTTTCACCCCAATTTTTAAACGGTATTCAAATGCGGTCTACATTCTAAGTAAAAAACTATGGTAAGGTTTCAAGAGTTTACTGATAAGACTTTAAATTTTTATGGGAGGGGATGAGCATCTCTAATTTTCAAAAGTCTTCAGTGTACGATACATGGATAGTAATTACCATCAGAAACACTCAATGAATCAGGTCTTCAGATAAAACAAAATATGAATTACAAAATCGGAAATAATAGTTCGGGTAGAAAATATACAATAGAAATGAACAAGACTGCCAGAAAAATAGCCAGTTACATTTGTAGAGGAAACTCTAACTAAATAAACAACCGTTTCTTTGTTTTTTCTGGTGATGCCAGTATGGATTGACATTTCGGTTCACGCAAAGTTAAATATCTGAACTGAAAGCAGGAACTCTTTACTTGTACCATTTCCACTTCCATACAATGAATTAAAAAAAGAGGATAACAATAAACACCTACAATGACCGGGAACTACAATCACAAGCCGCAATTTACTGGCGAACTGCACTAGAAAAACAACAATGAAAACAAGAGACAAACAAAATAATGATAGTAACTCGGGATAGCCGGACTTGGTACCGGCACTAGCGAACGCCAGTGGTAGGTTTAAATCGGTTAATGGGTACCCAAATCCCCTTTCTCTATCCCGTTTCTCTATAGTATAATAAACATGCGAACAAATAGAGGTAGACTACTAACTCAATGACCACTGTCTTGGAAAAGAAAAGCACATGACAAAACGTAATTTAGAAAGAGTAATCAAAGAGTGTTCGCCGCTGAAAGCTAGCCAAAGGAATATAGTCTGCTGAAAAACAGTGTCGAACTACGGAAGAACAACTCTATAAGAATCCATCGAAGTCGAAAGACGTGCACACAAGAAAATAATAGAAGCAGTATATTCCACAGCAAATAGGCTAACGAATTATGAAGTACATCTAGTAAAGTATAAGGATCCTGTCTACTCAAATTTTGCCTGCTGTACTACAAATTGTTAAGTAATAGTCGACCTTTATCAGTACAACTAAAATGCTCTAGATCTACTGAAGATTGACATTTTACATACAAAGATTGTCAAAATTTACTTTTGTCAAGAGGGTGATAGCGGCCTAAAGTAAAAAATAGATCTCTAAAACGTTGATGATGACTGCTCTAAGTTAACTTATAATTGTTCAAGAACGGCTTTAGAACAGTTCTAAAAGCAGTCATGGTCAGGAGTTGTTCTAAAAGCAGTCATGGTCAGGAGTTTTTTTTAAATGCAGTCGTGGTCAGGACTCGAGGGTCAGGGGTTGTTCGAAAAGCAGTCGTCGCTAAGAACTGTTCTGATTAAGAATAAATTATTCAATAAACTCGGAAATCAATGAGATACTTAATAATGAATAGTCTAGAAAATTAAAATTCGTCCATATCTGGGACTCACTTTCGACCAAGTGAGAATCGACGAGGTTATTATTATAGTAAAGCAATATATGCGATTATTGAAAAAAATCATTATTACTGTAATGAACATTTTTCTATTTTATTACGGTAATAATTTCTTTATCGGCATGGATATAATATCGATTGCAGAAAATGACCCTTTTGCCATATGTTTCTAGTCAAATTACAATAAGTTTTTTGATAACAATCATGAATATTATGTCGATTGCATGTCCATTTTGTGATATGTTTTTATCAAATTACAGTAAGTTAATTGATTGCGGTCATTGATATTATATCGATTGCAAAAAATGTCACTTTTTCCATATGTTTTTAGTTAAATTGAAGTAAGTTAATTGATTGCGGGAATGGATATTATGTCGATTGCAGAAAATTTCCCTTTTGTCATCTGTTTTTAGTCAAATTACAGCAAGTTAATTGATTGCCGGCATGGATATTATGTCGATGGCAGCAAATGTCCCTTTTCCTTATGTTTTAGTCGTATTGCAGTTAATTAATTGATTGCGGGCATGGATATTATGTCGATTGCAGAAAATATTTCTTTTGCCATATGTTTTTAGTCAAATAACAGTAAGTTAATTGATTGCAGGCATGTAGTTTATGTCGATTGCAGAAAATATTCCTTTTGCTATCTGTTTTAGATTTGTCAAATTACAGCAAGTAATTTCTTTATCGGCATGGATATTATATCGATTGCAGAAAATATCCCTTTTGCCATCTGTTTGCATTCAAATAACAGTAAATTAAATCATTGCGGGCATGAATATTACGTGGATTGCAGAAAATATCCCTTTTACCGTATGTTTTAGTCAAATTACAGGAGTTTCATGATTTGGGGACTCGCTATTATATCGATTGCAGAAAATGTCCCTTTTGCCATATGTTTTTAGTCAAATTACAGGAAGTTTTAAATCTTATTTTAAATCTATGGTAACAAAGCTACAAAACAAGTTACACATTTTTATGATTAAGAGCAAACAATACTTTTTCAACTTTAACAGTTAACTTAAAGTAAGGCAAACACCAAAATGTTCCAAAAACAGTTAAAAACTGATTTATCTTACCAAAAACATTAACGCCTAACTGATAATGCCCAAAACACAAGAACCAGTTAACAGACACTGTCTTGCACCAATTTCCCCGACTAAAACTGATAAAAGGGGACACTTTCTTTATTCTTGATGCCTGCAATAATAAAACGTCCTATGATACCCGGGCTATCATATAAGGAAAAGGAAAATTTAGGTTTCAATACAGAATTATCACGTTCAATCGTCATAAAGATAGTCCTTAGGGAACTATTCTAATGAACATCATAATGACCACTTTTAGAACTGTTCTACGTTAGCTTAGAGTTAACTTGGACGAGAGGTTATGTCTGCACCCAACTGTACTTGTCTCGCATGAAAGTTACCTTGTCTTAAGGATGGTCAATCCTCAAGTTTATTATATCAAGGATTTAAAATTAACATTTTTATTTATTAGGATATAGATCATACATCATTTTAAGCATTTTAAGCTATTGATAGGTCAGTGTGATCCTTTTAGAAATTTAAACGCCTGAAATTTTGGCGGGAAACCGAACTTTTCTAGACTTTTCATTCACTTTGCATTAAGGCAATCAACCTTTAAAATGCAGTGAAGGAATATCAAGAATTTCATCAAATTTTGTCAAAAGTACAATCATATTATGAAAAGAAAAATGGGGGTCAGTGTGCAAAATTTTCTAATGCATCAGGATGGATAAAGTTAGAGAATTCCGAAGGTCAGAAAAAGTTTCAAAAACCTGAGGAGTGACCATCCCTAAATAAATTTACTGTATTATCTAAATCCTATCAAAATTGAGGTTTTTATTCGTTTATTACAATTGGTTAGTATCCTTAGTTTTTTATTTGGCTTACGGTTTCGATAGTTGTCGTTATGAATATTTATTGAAGACTATTTATTGGTTCCCTTTATTTGATTTAAAGGATGCTGATATGAGGGATCGCCATGAAAAACGTGTAGCATATCAAATTTACAGTTTAAAATGTAATTTGGGTATTTTGGTATTAAAAATACCTACAATGTACTGCATGTATTTTTTTTTATTTTTGCAGAAAACAGAAGAAGACATGCATGACAACAACACCATAATAGTTTTGTGAATAGTTCAAAATATTTTTCAAGTTTTACATAAAAAACAAAATCACAGATACTGTCATAAATACTTGTTATTTTCGCTGTATTAGTATTATTCATACATGCACCTATTTTCGTTAATTTGTGCTAATCATTGGATGATTTTATTACATAAATGAGTTTTACTTTGAATATTACATACGATTTGATGTTTATAGACACAAATAATAACAAATAATTGATATATAAATAAACAAATTTCATCATTGTTGTATTTGTATTCGTTTTATATACAAGAAAATTTATATATGAAATGGATGTTGTTCGATTATATCGCTAAGTGAAATATAAAGTGAAAATTATTAAAGTGAGCACTCCAGTTCGTACTAAAGTTATATGCAATAAGAGATAAGGAACAATAACACAAGGGACAGTTAATCGAAGGTCAACAAAGTGTAATGGAACGAAGTCTATAGTAATCAGATATGTTTACTGGAGTTATTGTAGGATTACTTTGCATCCACTTGTCAGAAGGTATCTATTTCAATAGAAATCATTTTTAGGTTTTTCTGTACGACAAAGAGTAGGCTATAGTCTAGACTTGTGATATTGTATTAAACTTTAAAGTTTCTTTCTTGTACAAAGACTTGTCGTCAGTTGATTTTGGAGTTAGTTTCAGGCTTTTTTTAGGTACATGTACATTGTTTGTATCAGGTCTTTGACAACTCCTCATGTTTCTATTTTTGATCTTCTAGGTATAATTAGTTGTCGAAATGGCTGTCTGAAGGTTTAACGTTTTCTACACTTTATGTAATAAATAAAGATAACAGGAAGCATAAGGAAGCATCTCCAAAGGCTGAAAATTACAATTACATGTTACAATCTGCCGGAGAAAACACTTGAAAAACACAAATAAGACAAAAGACAAACGTACACAACGGTAGGATCTATGGACAGGAAAATGTAATTTGTGCCAAATATTGAACACAATACGATCGGTATCTATGAATATCTGACAGAAGTGTAAGAATTTATGAAATACTTTTAACAGGTTGGCCATGTAAAATAGTAGACATCAGTGTTTACAGTGTTTAGCGCAGTAATAAAGATAACATATTTTGATTGATGTTCTTGTAGTGGAAGGATAGTGTAGTTTATTGTACCATGTGATGTAAATATACACCCGATAAAGGCCAGAAAATATTTAGAATCATGATTAGGATCATGAATAGGAAGTTCACAATGAGAAATATTAAATTGTTTTATTTATCATAAACTTGATATTAAATGATCCATCTTATATATTTGGATAAAACAATATTTACATAAGGCAGACATTCTTTTTTTTTATTATTATTTTGTTTCTTTGTTTGTTTATTTGTTTGCTTTATTTATTTGTTTGTGTGTTTTATTCATTTATTTTTTTGTTCTTTTTTGTTTTTTGTTTTGTTTAAGGGACTTTAATTTCCGGTAATATGAAATGCGTTTACTTACTAAAATATCGAAAGGTGAATGGTAAAGATGCTTTTTACTCCTTTTTTATTACTTTTTTCTTTATTTTTTTCTTTAACTTTTCATCTTTAGTAAGGGTTTCTAAACGATATAAATTGAAATTATCAATTGAACCATAAATATTTAGGGCCCTATTAATTGAAAAGTTAATGCACGGATCGCCAGAAAATTTTATTTATTTCATGTAAGTTATTATAAAGTTTTATTTAAATTTGATTTCAATGAATAACCGAACAATTTTCTACAGAAACGAAACAAACGTAATTTGTGATACGTGTAAATGTAATTGAGGAATGAATTCAATACTTAAAAAAAACAACTCTAGTACAGATTAGACTAAAAGCAAGGAATATTTCAACAGAACAAAATAAGCTACACATAAAGTAGCGCAAATGAAAACAATGTTACAATCATAGCAGTGATAATAATTTGTAATGTACCGACATACATGTATCAGACCAAAACTGTCTACCAGTCGTTAGAACAATGTCTGAATATTATTATTTGAATTCCGTAAAGATGACATAGATTGGTTAAAATTGTAAGGATCGTTTTAAATGTTTGCAATATCATTTGCAAAAATGAGTTGTTGCTAGAAACAAGATAACACCAATAAGTAACCAGGAAATATATAAAAAACAGCCACAAATACTTAGTGGTAAGTCATCCAGGGAAGATAAGTGTCGCCTGCGAATGCACAAAAAATATTCTGCCTCATGTACTCTAAAGGTCCCAATACTGATATCCAATGGCAAGTTGTAGAAGGCAAGAAAATGTGGTTTCAGTGAAAATGTGATAAATTTTTAAGGCGCGAAAAAAATATAATTTCTGTAAAACAGGAAGTGGCCATGCGAGAGATCCCAAAATCTTCCAAAATATAATACCTTATACCGATACTTTGTTATGAATTGCAGAATGCTAGGACATTTTGTTCCTTGGGTTTTTGTGACGCTGAAGGAAAAATATTCTTTTTCTTACTTCCGTTGAACAGTTGGTATACAAGAAATCCCGAACTCGGCTGTATGGTAAAAGTACACATACTGTTTTCCTGTTTTTGTAACATACTGACTTTTCATGTTGAAATACAGAAGGCTGCGATATGTGGTTCCTGAGAAATACGTGACAGAAATTTTCAAGACGAAAAAAAAATATTCCAAGTTCCGTCAAACAGGAATTATTTGGCATGCAAACAATTCCACATTCTCTTACATGGTATAGTTTCCGAAGTTAATATTGACAGAATTTCTCCAGATGCAAAAAATTACTCTTTAAGTTTTATCAAACAGGAAGTTGACTAGGGAAAGATCCCAAACTCTGTTACACTTTATAGGTCCCGAAATTGATACTCCATTTTGAATTGCTTACAGCTTCGACATGTCGTTTTGTGAAAAATGTGAGAGGAATTTTAGCGACAGCAAAAAGTATTCATAATTCCGTCAAACAGGAAGTGGGCATGTGAGAGATCCAAAACTGGGCTTCATGGAATAGGTACTAATACTGATGCTCCATCTGGAATTACAGAAGCCACCTATACTGATTGTTAATGCCCAAATCCCAAAGGCTGGGATGTGTGGTTCCTGAGGAAAATATGACAGATTGTTTTTTGTAACTCCGACGACGACGATAGATGCAAGACGACCGATAGTGATCCAAATAATTCGTGGACGTGGACGTAGGCAACAAAATAAATCTTGACCATATATAGTTACATGTAAATTGAGTAAATGCAAGTGTTGATTTCGACAACTCAAGTTTCTTAATTCAGTGAATTTCAAATTAAAAAAAGGAAAGATGCGCCAAATATCTGATAAATATATATTACATGTCCGAAGGGGTGTATTTTTACACAAAGAAATGCTTCATCACTCTAAAAAGTGAAGGTGAAATTACAAACAGCTGAAAACAAATACGTATGATTTCGTAAATGAAACATCTTTTGCTGCAAGCAAAACTTGAAAGTAAATTATTTGAACATAAGCTAACTAAATATTGATATCAGTTTTTAATTATATCATATCTTCAGCACTTCAATGTTACAACTGTGGTTCCTGGCTAGATCCGAACTCCTGTCACAATCATGTAACATGTACAGCCAACCAGGTAAGGTTTCCGTATAAGTCATAAATGATCTGTTATAGAAGAAACCGGAAATATCCCAAAACTTTTAACTCGAATGAGAATAACAATGAGAGGATGTATAGTAGATGCATATTAAACAAATCCATTAAATAATCAATCAAACGTCTAAAAGTCCATTGGTTATTTCATTATCAAAATGACTAAATGACATTCCAATGGATGTATGTAAAGTGATTAAGGTAAAAAAAAAGTCCATGAGACAAAAAGACGAATCAGGTGGAAACCAGCGGAATAATTGTCGACCACAACGGTCCTGACTTGATACATTCATTTCAGAAGAAATGGTGGAAAAGCGCGCAAAACCTTCCACTTTCATTCCGATAGTGTCCACTAGTATTAACTCGGCAGCAATTGCTATAGTAACTCGGCAGCAATTGCTATTAAAAAGTCATAGACAGTTAAAAGAAATGATCAACCAGTACTAAGAAAAAAGAATCTTGAATCAGATTATCAATGAAGGGATATGGAGTAAATGCAAATGAGACAAAGTCTCCACAAATACATGGTAAATAAGCAATGGAACAACGCTTTTATTGTTGTTCTTCATCTTGAAGTCGCCATGAGGCCTTCAACAATGAGCTTTACTCATACCTCATAGCAAGTTCAAGACGGCCCCTAGCACCGGTTTTAGCGGAATTCATTGCTAATTGTCGAGCAACGCTACATCCATGCTTTTTTATCCTAATGATCCATGGATGCGGGATCGTCAACAAACTTAAAGTTAACTGGCGAAGTGTTCTTACAATCGCTGTCATCCACTGCCCGACAAAAAGACGACAGAAGACGATCACAACATTTAAACAACCACAGGGCACTCATCGAGCCAATTGTAAGAAAACTTGGCAAAATAAAATTATGAGATGTGGGCACAATAAACAGGTGGTCAGAATTACAATTTCAGATTACAAAAAATAAAAAGGCCAAAACATGAAAGTGTGATAGCATATCCATGTGAGAGATTCTCTCAAGAACAAGTACACCATAACTGAAATGTATATAGAGCATACATCTCTCTCAGGGGGAATCTTTTTACGGACTCCACACTGCAGGAGAGACAAACTCCAGTCTAAAATTATCAATGAAGGGATATGGAGTAAATGCAAATGAGACAAAGTCTCCACAAATACATGGTAAATAAGCAATGGAACAACGCTTTTATTGTTGTTCTTCATCTTGAAGTCGCCATGAGGCCTTAGAAACTTCAAAATTTTCCACAAGAGGATAGCAAAAATTACGATACCCTTCTCCAATGGAAGATATCGTTCCCTATTGGTACATTATATCACTTTCAGTTAAAGTATGACTTAAGAGCGATCTTAGTAAATTCGTCTCCTATTCTGGTAGTTTCATTTTTAATATTAATGTAAATTCTAATATTCTTTAGTAGTCTGAAGTTCTGAGTTTTTAGACAAAATAGAAATTTCCATCCCATTTGTCTCAAAATTCTGACACAAAATGTATAATTTACCTGCTGTTAAATAATATCGTTTGATTTTGAATACCGCTTCATTCGAGTGAATATTTTGCTTGTGTTACATTCTGGTTTTACGTTCAGCAAGTTCTAATTGTCTTGTAGTGGTATAAACTTTTGTAATTTAGTGAATATTTTGATGAAAATTGCTAATTTAGTTCTTAATATCTTGGTGCAGTCGCCCACTCTAGTCTATAAAGGTAAACTCACATGCTTTGTTGTTTTTTTTTTCACATTTCAGATATGTAGGTCGTCACGAAGTCCGAATTCAAATAACCAGTATGTGTATTCCTTTGGTTGCCTGGAGAAAGTGGTATGACATTATAGTCAATTTACGATCGAATAAATCAGTAAAATGTTTATTGTAAATAGAAGCTACACCAATATATCCTGAGACATAAATGTTAAGTTTTCAATATACAATGTATCAGTACATTGTATTTTATGTGGTGTCTTAATTTCCCAATATTTGACTCACAAAAAGTCTTTAAAGAAAATTGCCAATTGATTTTTTATGATATTTGACTCGCAATGCAATGTTGAACATATTGAAAATAATATTTTTTTCATACATGTACAATGTAGATTTCAAAAATAAATATTTATTAAAACTTAAAATAGTTCTATGGTCGCCATAAGCAGTTGACTACAAAAATGACTTGTGTATATTGGACAAAATGTAAAGTTAAGTTGTTCCAAATTTAGGGCATGACTAGTTTCAAGCTACCGTTACATTTTTGTACTGTAAAGGCATATCATTTCTTACATGATGGATACACTCATCTCTCACCTAATTCATACCCTCTATTGCAATCATGACAAAATTTATTAAAGCATATTCATGTTTTCTTGTACTTTATAACAACAGTTAAGTTATTTTAGAACAATGTCATGTAGAATTAGTTTAAACACAACAGTCTTACTCAAATTAAGAACAAGGTAATCATTTCAAAAATTCCTCTTGACAAATTGAATAACATAATACCGAAGTTACCGTCAATTTATTTTCTGCACATGCGCATTTCGACAACCTATGTCTCAACAGTGCAGATCAAAACCAAAACATTTGGAAGTCCTGTAACCAAAACACATGTCAAAGCTGATAGAGAACAAATAACCAAAAGGATCTAAATAGAAAAGCCAAAATTAGCTAAGGACAGAGCTAGTATGAAGAGATACTCCTTAGGCTTAAACAAAATTTTGTCAAATGACGATATTGCAAGTTTCGATACAATCGGTTTGTTTTTTAACGGATTAGCAAATGTCGACGGGAGCTTTTTTGGCACATGAATACAATTACATTCGTTATCGTTTGGTAAATAAATCATTTGACATTACGTATTGTGTTATATTAGGTAATATACACTTTTTAACAAATGAAAAACGACGTTGAAGTGAATATTTTCCATATGGAACTGCCTAGATTTTGATGTCTTCATATTTCATATTGGCAACAAAGATAGGCTTTCTATGATCATTCAAAAATCGACATCTAGGTGTGAATTCTGCTCAGACTGTTACTAGGGACTATCTTGGATTACAAAAACAGGAAAACAGCAAACACCTACAATGGCCAGGAACTACAATCACATGCCACAATTTACAAGCAAACTGCACCAGAAAAACAATAATGAAAACAAGAGACAAACATAAATAACGATAGGAACTCGGGATAGCCGGACTTGGTACCGGCACCANGTTTATGGGTACCCAAACCTCCCCTTTCTCTGTCCCGTTTCCCTATAGTATCATAAACACGCGAATAAAACCCAATACAGGTAGACTACTAACTCAATGACCACTATCTTGGAACAGAAAAGGCATAAGACAAAACGTAATTTTGAAAGAAGGGTCAAAGAGTGCTCGCCGCTAAACTGCCGGCTAGCTCAAGGAATCTAGTCTGCTGGTAAAACACTGTCGCACTACGGAAGACTATCTATGATTGCAAATTTGAAATGTCCGAATGGACTCGTTGTCAAAACTGGTCACACGTTCACCCAAAAAATGTTACGCTGCAGAGCAAAACTATAACATCAGATTAGTTGAGTATCATGTTTTGGTTGGAAATGATTTAATAAAAAAAAAAGAAGGGAAACGGGGAATGTGTCAAAGACACGACCCAAAGGGGAGTTATAACAACTCAAAGCCACCATCAATGAACGGTGAGGAAACTCGATATAATATATAATATATATTTTACTATGTTGACTTATATAACGTAATCTAATGTTTATTTTATGTGCAAACGCAGGTCTGCCAGGCAATTTCAACGACAAACTTAATCGGAAGACGAAGTCAGTTGACATCTTTAACAACTTGCTGTGAAACTGATCTGTGCAACAGTAGGTCATTCATTTATAACACCAAGTTGTTGACTGGGGTGTGGAGTTAATTACATTGAATCCAGTGCATGCTGATTTGTTTTCTTGTCGTTTATATCCATAAAAAGACTATTTGGATCGCCAGGATGAATATCAAATAGCTGATTTTGGCTTTACATTTAGATCATATTGGTTATTTGTTCGCTATCAGATTTTAAACATCTTTGAGTTTCTGGTCTTCCAAACGTTTAGATTTTATCTGCACTGTAGAGACATAAGTTGTCGAAATGTGCATATGTAGAATTTAAATTCACAGTAACTTCGGTACTTAATTATAATACATCAAATATAAACGCTATAAATTTCAGTTATGGTGTCCTTGTTCTTGAGAGTATAATTATTTCATATGGATACACTCACATATTTTTACATTTTGGCAATTTATTTTTTTTCTTTTTTGTAATTTCAGAATGTTATTCTGACCAGTCTAATTATAGTTCCCACATCTAACATTTTTATTATTATTTAAAGTTTTCTTGCAATTGAATTGATGATTACCCTGTGGTTGTCTATATATTGTGATTGTCTGCCTTCTATGAGTCTATTTGTCGGGTAACGGATGACAGTAGTTGTAAGAACACTTTACCAGTTAATTTTATGTTTGTTGACGATCCTGCGTCCATGGGTATCAAATACATGGCTGTTTCCTTGTTCGACATTTAACAATGAATTCCGCTCTAACCATAGATATGAGCACATCCCATTATTGAGGACCTCATACTGACTCTAAGATAAAGAACAACAATAAAAGTGTTGTTCTATAATTGCTTGCTTTTACCATGTAGAGGCTTTGTCTCGTGTGTATTTACTCCATATTCTTCTATTGTTATATGTAATTACTGAAAGCATCGAGCTGCAGGCCCAAAAGAAACATTTTAATTTATCAATATTAAACGAGAGTAATTGTATTTTGTAATGGTGCAACTACACTCAAAAATAATCTTACAACACGCTAAGATAAAGCTAGGATATACATGTATCTAATATGTAATCTACATACATACATGTAATAATAAGAACACAGATGTAAAATCCACGTTATTAAATGCAACATGTATCTGATATGCACTAACAGCTTCATAATAGTTTTATCCATTATTTATCTCGGTATCAAATGAAGACACACAATAAAAGCGTTGTTCCATTGCTTATTATAACCATTTATTTGTAGAGACTTTGTCTCATTTGCATTTACTCCATATCCCTTCATTGTTAACACAAAAAACATAATACCCTTGATGATCCCAGCCATTTGAGTAACTAACGAATGGAGAGATACATTGGTCATAAAAGAGATCTCACACAATAGTAATTAACTTTTTATTCCCTTTCCAGACATTGTCGAAGAGTTGATTCGATGATCGTCATACAATTTTTTGTATTTTGAATTGGGTATTTGACTAACTGCGAATTTTTTGTAAAAAATATTGGATCGCTCAATGTAAAATTAATCTACTTTTTGATAAGATATAGTAAAACTTATTCATTTATTACTATAGAATCGCCGTTGATAGGAGTTCAAACTACAACAAAGCCACAACATACAGGTAAGTAATGAAGATGCCTAGCTTTTGTTAAGGGGTTTCCTCTGTTTTTGGGCCAACGCAGTAGCACAGTAGCCAGTACTTCGGTGCTAGCCCGAAAAAAACGACTTTATTTGAAAACATGAAATATCTAAATTTAAGAAAATTTTGTTAAAAACTTAAGGAACATTTCTCTATTGCACAGATCTGTCCTTAGCTGCTGATTTTGGCTTTCCTTTTTAGATCCTATTGGTAATTTGTTCTCTCTGAGCTTTTACATATTTCGGATTATTTATTTCCAAATGTTTTGATTTGATCTGCACTGAAGAGAATTGGCTTGTCGAAATGCGCATATGCAGAAACTAAATTCACAGTAACTTCGGTATTTTGCGTTTGTAAGATTTGTAGGATGCATTTGTAGGATGCATTTGTAGGATGCAAGTTGGTAAATTTCACACAATTCGCAACCATGCTAAATAATAAATAATGAATACTAGATTAATATTTGGGCAAGATACGTTAGTACAATCTGTTTAAACCAAAATGTTTTCAATCCAGCTGATATATGTTGTTAAGCCCACTGATCTGCTAGATGGGTTATAAAAAAAACAGTATATAGTTGTTCTTTTGTAACATGTGGTATGTCATGTAAGGAAGTAAAGAGAAATAATATCGTACTTCGAGTATCGTAGTTTAAAACAGTACACTTAATTTTAAAATAAATATAGTAGAATTAAGCATAGCATGCAGACATCTGTTGACATATAGGGGCATATGTGTATTTATAAATGATTTACAGTGCAGTAACAGTGGTATGAAATGTGTGTTTTTGCACAATGACCCGTTGTGTTGAACAATTAATCCGCCGAATCAACTTGTCATTTCTTTACAATCTGTTTGACGTTTCTTTGTAGATTTTTGCATAAATGAACCTGGTATCAAATGTGACAGTCCCCTTATATGTTCCGTTCAATCAACTGCATATCTTTGTAGAAAGTCGTGTGGCCTTTGTACAGGTGGTACGTACATTGTATATATGAAAAAGAAAGGAAATGGGGTAAATGTCAAGGAGACAACATCCCATATCCAGGTTGAACCGACCAAAAACAAAACATCTAGGGGTCACCATATGGTCTTCAACACAGTGAGGAACCTCACACTATATAGTAAATATTTTACGAATGGAAAGTTAGCCCTAAATGGCCCCGAAAAGGTAAAAAAGTGAATAAATAAATGGAAACAAACCACATCCAATAACCCAAATATCAAGAAACTAAAATTTTATAAGAAGACAAGGACAAGCCAATGACCAAAATATTCCTGACTTGGGACATGCGCAAAAATTGCTGTGGGGTTAAACTCGTTTTCTTGGATCCAAACCCTCCCCCTATGTGTGGTGAATGGCTAAAAATAAATACACAAAAAGACTCACAGTAAAAATCAAACTAGAAAAAAGTCCAACTTATCAAGACGAGTACCCTTACAATGAAGTACATAAAACATGAAGACAATACACACAGGTACTGTCCGGACAAATGCTCGCAGTTACTGACAGCTA